>JANTCA010015911.1:0-16519 GCA_024741275.1 Chironex yamaguchii | reverse complement strand
GGGCTTCAGTCACCTTTTCTCACCAATGGCATTTTTGTTTTGTGGTGACGTGGAATTTAACTCGCAACCACTGGCTTACTAGATCAAACTCATATCCACTATAAAACGGAGGCTCTATCACGGCATCACTGCCTTGTTATGTAGCAAACTAGTTACGGAGCGTAGCTAATTCCATTGCCAGGATTAGGGAATTCGACTCCGAAGTGAGTTCTTTTTGAGAGAGGGCTTCAGTCACCTTTTCTCACCAATGGCATTTTTGTTTTGTGGTGACGTGGAATTTAACTCGCAACCACTGGCTTGCAAGAACGTCGTCTTATCCACTATACCATGCGGGCTCAAGTCATTACCTTCTTCCGTGAAAATAATTTGAACTCAATGGCACCTCCTGCTTTTAACAAAATATAGAAAAAATAGAAAAAATAACATTACAAGGTATAATCCTTCAAAACTATTTGGAATTGAAAGCTCACGCCAAGACTGCCAGTTAAAACACTCCAAGGCTTTCCAAGAATTTTAGAATATATGGACAAGGATAATCTTACACTATTGATGGGAGAATGTACTGGCTCTTAAGTTGAAGCATGTACTTTTTGGTCCAGACGTTTTATGATCAAAATGTTAACATGAAACTCAACAGGATGTATCAAATAGTTGTGAAAACTGAAAGCACTCAAAGCATTACCAAATCATTGGGAAGCACAAGAAAAGCCTACAAAGTTTTCCAAGAATAGACAAGAATAGGCAATGGTGAGAGTCAGTAAAAAATCAGACTCATGAACCAGAGGACACAGGTTTGAACCCATCTACAAAAGGAATTTTTTTTCCATGAACCTGGACGTAGATCCTTTGTCAAGCGAAATTGACCATGGTTCAAGGTACAATAGACTAGATCATTGCATCAACGGGCAAAGAGTAGCTTGTAACAATTCAAATGGCATAAGCAGGGATAGTAATAACTACGAAACTAGTGTTTCTCGTTATTCATCATCATCATTTAGCCTGACATGCCACTGCTAGCAGATAGCCTCCGCATCTGTTTCCACATAGTTCTGTTCTGCACCACTCTCATCCACATGCGTCTATCTCCGTCTCTTTCTTGGCTTTCCTCTCGCTCGTTTTTCTCCTATTGGTGTCCACTCTGTTGCTTTTTGTGTCCATTTGTTGCTGTTCATTCTGGCAACATGTCCAGCCCATTGCCCTCTCATTCCCTTATCTTTTTCCATTATATCTTTCGTTTTTGTCTGTGATCTTATCACTTCATTCCTGATCTTATCTCGTCTTGTAACTCCTAACATTGATCTTTCCACGCTTTTTTGCTACTGCCAGCTTATTTTCTTGCTTTTTCGTAAGAGTCCATGTTCCTGCTCCATATGGCAATGCTGCTAAAACTGCCGTGTCGCTTTTAACACAAAGGTATCTTCTTCTCTTTTAGAAAACTACTGTATTCTCCAAAGTGCCTCCAGCCTGACATCTGTCTCCTTATTCATTTCTTGTTTCCTTGTGTTAGTATTCTGCCTAAATACTGGTATTCATCCACTTCTTCCAGATGTTCTCCATCTTCTGCGATTCCATATCTTTGCTGCTTTCTAGCTACCTCGGTACACATGATATTTGTTTTCTTATTCATGTTCATTTCATCTTTCTGTCTTTCTTTATTTAGATTTCAAACTAGTTCTTTAAACCTTTGATCAGCAGACTTGAGGTTCTTTAGCCTTCCTCCGTTGATCTTAATTCCTGATTCAGTATCCAGTCTTTTAAATATCTCTTCAATTGCTGCAGTAAACATGACTGGAGACAGTGTGTCACCCTAGCGAACTCCCGAATCTTAACCTTACCACTCAATTTATCAGTTCTTATTTGTGCTGAACCATCTCTGTATGTTACTTTGATAACATTTATGCATTAGTCCTTTACGCCATTACCAAGTGTTAAAACAAGTGTACATGAAGCAGCCAGAATTAGATACAAGGACCAACTATCTCAGACGAAACTACCAATTCAACTGCCAATTGATAATAGTCAACGTGCTTTAAATATAATTCCATTGCACGTTAAAATTCCTTTTTGTTTTTAGGACTTATGACAGCAGATTTCAAGTCTTAGCTGTAATAACGTCTTTTGCTATTGAAATCATGTGGTCTATTTAAGATGTAATTGTACGGAAAGACTTAATAAATGTATACTGCTGGACAAATCTGATCAATTCTAAATAAAGAATGCCAAATCTGCGAAGAATAAGGGCGAGCAGTTCGCAAATGAATTCGATTGCAAGCTATTCCTTAATAATGAAATCCGTACACGAGTCTGTCGAATGCGAACAGTTTAATGCCCCTTCCTTTCATCATACAAACAGGTCAACCGGCATCTCGGACTATACTTAACACAATTCATATCCTATTCCTTTAGCCAAAGGTTTAAAACTAGAGACCAAGTGGTGACAACTGCTGCTTGGTCTCCTGGGTACTTCCTTGCACTCAATCAAAATATCAACAACGTGCATTCTATTAGGCAAAAAAATTATAAATACAGGGTTTAAAATGAAAAGCAAGGAGGTTTAACAAATTCTCTTCATCGCCGGTTTGATAAACGTAGACCAAAACACAATTGATAAAGGCAAGCTGCTTCCATTCCCACCCCCATTTGCGAAGACACGTTTAGGGGCTTTGTTACTCAATCTACTAGCAGCACCTGTCAGCTAATCTCCTTTTTACAAAACAATACCACGAAATCCATTTTTGAGTGATTTAACACCGACGGAGGTTGTACAGTCTATCGATCGTAACGTTTAACAATCGGAAACGTTTCGTGCTTGCAATTTCTTCAGTTATACGAAACATTTGTATGCATCAATATATCTAAAACATTGCAAATCATTCACTCAATTCAATTTGCGTATACTATACAGCCTTTGCTAAGTAATTCCATACAATTCCAGACTTAGTTGTCATTAAAATTTTTCAAGCTCAAAGAATGATTGTCAAAATGTGTACTGTGCCTGAAAGCCAAGGTATTTCTCTGTTTCGTATTTAGCTGCTCTCTATCAGTCCGAGTTTCGTTTCTTCGTCTGGTACAGTTTTGATGTCTGCGATGCTGCATTCACAATCAACGCTCTCTACTTTCTAATTAGCTCCTGTAAAAACCTTTCCTCATGTAAACTTCCTTTTCATCAGGGTCTTAAAATCCCAACTTGAGAAGCTGGCTTTAAACCGTTGACAAATATTGTTAAGGCCTCACCATCTTAAGTTTCGCCACACAACTTTCAGACTTCACCTCACAGTCCACATCCCTCGAGCCGAAATAAGTCCACTACATTCCTCATGTTGTAATATCAACGTGTGGTAAACAGTTTCATCATCATCATCATTATCCATTACACCCCGTGGTGTGTTGGGCAGCAACAAATCCCCCCCCCCCCACCTCTGCCTGTCCCGAGGCAACCTAGCCAATGAACCCCAAGAGTGTCACATTGCTGGTAAAACGGTTTACAAACAATGTTAATCTCGCGCCTCCGACAAAACTCTCTCTTCTTTCTTCTGTTGCACTTCTATATTGGCATGTTAATTCTTTCTCAAGCATCCTGTAAAACAAGGACGTCTTGAAATGCCGTTTCAATCCCTCTTTGCAAAACTGTCGTTTCCTCATCGCTCATCATGACATAAGTAACTCCCACTTCTCGAACAATTTCCAATCCAACAAGTGCTTTCCATTTCTCATAATTTACAGTGGAATTAATAGTTAATGTAAATGAAATATACATCTTAATTCAATGTCTCGGTCTTCGATAAAGCAGATTTCAAAACTACCATTACATATTTTAGCATTCTATTTGCACAAAGATTCAAATGAGTCCAGCAGAGTCTTAATTTCTTGTACTTGCTCTGCAATTTTATAAACTGGCTGCATCTTCCTATCAAGTTCTTCTACCTTGGCCATAAGTGCGTACATTGTTCTCATGCTTTCATCAAGGGCTGCTCCAACATCATCAACACATGTTTCGTAAACCTGAACAGTCTCTAGCGTGATCGACGATGCATATTTTAAATCCTTACTTAATGTAGTCATCATTTTCGTTAGACTTTCAGCCGCAGTCTTCGCCTGAATCTCTAAGTCTGGTAGAACATCAGGATGTGATAACGGTATCCTATCCTTCCCTTTCATGTAATACCTTTTTGGAACCAAATTCTTTTTCCTTATCACATCGTACGAATCAAGCGGACTCACACTCAAATCTTCTTCAGATGAACTTGATGTTATGCTTACGGGAGTGAGAGAGCGTTCCGATCGTCGAAGATGATCCTTTGCCACAGCTCTGGGTGACATGTCACTGCGAGCTACTGCCATCATTCAGCAGTAAAGCCAATGCTAATACCAAACCTGCAAAACAGATTAATTCTCAAACTCGAATAACTAGGTCTTTATTTAACTTTTAGTTTACTTTAGAAAGAATTATAAAGATGTGAGAAGGTTTGGGATACCTTCATACAATTACGCAAATTTACAAGCCTGGATTACCGTATACGTCTTTAAGATAAATGGTCATACTGGGCTGGCTATTTGCGGCGGAAAGAAGGAAGCAAAGGCTTTCCAACTGCGAAGTTAAAAGTTAAATAAGTGCAAAATGAGGAAGATGGAATAAAAAATGATGTGTTAAGCCTATACAATGAATGACAGAAGGCATCAGAGCCTAATCAATAAATGGAATTATGTATTGGCTGTATAGACAAACTGACATTATAGCAATGCTGCTAGTAAGAAACGACTCACACAGAAACAGAAAATCCTGATTTTAAATCCAGAATCCCAAGATGCATACTGTAAATCATCAACACTAGGCTCGACAAAGTGAACATTCTAGATATACTCTGTAGCATGACGAAGACCTAAAAGGTCGAAAATTCACAGACGGATCGTTTTCTCCTTCAAGAGAGCGGTAAAGTTACCATGTTTATATGTTATTAGAGATATACGGGGTACTGTGATGACAGACCAACTGCTTCTTACGACCGCGCGTGATGCTGTATTTACAGTTATTACACTCAGTTTGACCACTATGGAGTAGAGACATTCTGCAGGGAAACTCAAGGCCTCAAGTCATCAAAACGTTCCTACCCACATTATTTTGGTGTCTAGTGCGACGCCCATCTCCACTTCCATAGTCTTTGGGCCACACAGCTGTGCAAGCATGGTGAATGCTATATAGTAGCGGGCTAACCCACTGGTTGCACTGTGTGCTTAACGTCCATACTCTATCCCGTAATTGCTGAGTGCTAAGCAGGGAAGCATCATGTGCCATTTTTAAAGTACTTGGTATGACTAAGACTCAAACCCACAACCTTCAGCACGGACTGCGAGTACTTTACCAGTATGTCACAGCTGTGGTGTGGCATGTGATAGCAATTTGTATTTTAACTTACTTTAAACAAAAAAGCTCCAAAGTTAGCATCACGACCAATGCTTGTCGTTCGACACCAACACATAACAGGAAAACAGACTAGCTTCCTACTGCGGCCTGGTACAATGCAATCAACCAAAACGAATGAGCGACCTCCTCCACCGCAGAGTTCTTTGTAGAGAACAAAAACCAAAAATGTTAGCAGAGTTTACGATGTGTAAAAACCGCCCAATCTCTTAACGTATTTCTAAAGTTCGGTTCACTATAAAAAAGTTTACGCTTCTCAGAAATTCCAAGCCATGGGTTACCTAAGGATGACAAAACAACGCACGAGTCAGGCGTGATATGATAGTAGGGCATCAGAATTTTCGCCCAAGGGAGCTCTAATGTTATACGATCCTGTCTTATTTATCGCAGTCTATTAATATTTTTCACTTTTCATAATCCCGTTAGACTTTACAGAATCAACAGGACGAGTGCTCGGAAACGTGAATTGTACGGAACGCAGCAAACGGTGAAAGATGCAACGAACTTAAAAAGTGCCGGAGAAAAACTCAAACTACATGTCCGCTCTCGAAGAGAAAGAGAGAGTGTAGACTTGCTCCTTTTAGAAGACTGCAGGACTGGCGGCGATTTTATTAATGACCAAATTGTCACGAGGAGAATAATGGATAGACCAATAACTAATACGCGGAAGAAGCCAGTGCTATAGTAAAACGACACACATGAACGTTGCGGCTGCTATGATAAAATATCAACGGATAACCAAAAGATGAAACACGACAGACATCGCTTTCTTCTCCATACATTATTCTCCATGCCTCGTGTTTCTCTAATCCGATTTCTCAGTGTGTCTCTTTCCACTGTTCTTATTCACACACTATTCGATAACAGCAAAGAACGGCTTTTTGACTCCAACAACCAAGTTGCTTTAACCTCTTTTTTCACATCACCATAAGAATGACTTGACCTCTCGTGCTAATTGAAAAGGTCACGTAGTAAGGATTTTAAAATAAATTTGCCATCTGTACAATCAAATTATTGGCTTAAAACTTTCAACAGACGAGGTATGAGGATGCGATAATTCAAAGGACTGATTGACCTATGCCTCCATTAACTGCACTTAATGAGTAACATATTCAAGTCATTTGTTTCTTAAACAATGCCGGTGACCGTAGAAACTCCAAATGTGAAAAACATCTTGCATATGAATCACCGAGTACAATAAACATTTATTTCGTATGACGTAGATGTGGGGTTCCTAATAACTGCTACGTCACGAAGAAAATGACTACGTCCAATTCTATTCCGTGACAACAAAGAAGCCAACTTGTAAAACAAAAGAACAATAAACCGTAGAACCTGAGACGGAACCAGAGCAAAATTTAAGGGCATCTTGAGGGGGTTTGGGGTCTCCATCCCCGAGAATTTTAGGGACAACGCCCTTTCCCGTCAAGACCACGTCCACCTTGAAGAATTTTCCCTATATAAAAATTATAATAGCCAGACCCACGAACCATGCTTAGGTTAATCTTTGAATCACGATATAACAGTGGACAGGGTAGTATAATGTAAAGAACTGATATATAGTCATGAGACTTGGGATTGATACTCCAGTGGCTACAACAACACCTTTACTTTTGTCTTTGCCTATCATCTCCTGACTTGATTTTCCTGACAAGTATATCCTAAGAAATAACCAATTGATCAAACAGGAAATGACAGCCTACTCATCAACTTGAATGACGAGAGATAAAATGTACTTTCAACCTATTATGGACCCATGGAAAAGGAAAAAATGATTACATAAAACATGGAAACTGAGAAACTTACAAGTATCTCTGGTCTCTCACCTCTTTGAGAAAATTAATTGTATCATTAAAGAAAGAAGAGACACTCTATATTGGCCCTTGTGACCTATAAGATTTTGGTTGCAAAACACTCAAAAATTGGGGACGATCAGTTTAAGGTTAATAATACAATAAAATTTCATCATTCAAAAGGTCAAAGTACACTCTTCATATTTTACAAGAAACTAAGAATTTTCCAGTGACTCTTGCTAAGTAATTTGAGCTATGCATTGAGATTGCATTGCTCAATTTACTTTACAAGACAGGCAGACACTCAAGCTTGAAAATGAGCAAGTTAAGGTAGCCATAGGTAAAGAACAGCTACCAATAAAAGTAATAATAATGAAAATGTCAAACTCCTAACTCAGAAAAAAGGATATGTACAAGAGTTACAACACACCCTATTAATCACCAATTAATTAAAATTTAATGATTTAAAGATAGGAACAGGATAGCAAGAAGACCTCAATTTGGTACTTGGCACAAGAAAACTATGGAGAAATTATTGTAGGGATTACACACTCAAGTGCCATACTGCAGTCGAAAAGACCTATTGGCAAAACATGGTCTAGCCTTACCCATAAAAGGCCTAAGTTGTATTACGCTTGAAATATGTTGTTATTCTCTTCATAGCTTTGTCAATATGAAATCATGAAAACAGCATAAGAAAACAAGACAAAAATATGACAAGAATAAGTCCAGCCGTAGCAATCAACACCTTAGACCATATCATTTTTTTCTGTTTAGTTGACCATCATACGTCAACCTGGACATAAAATGACTTTCTACTTACAAGTGGGCATTCTAATTCTTTATAATGAAACAAATTATCATGGCTAACATTGGCACTCTTTTGTGTCTTACGGATCAAGACAACGTTTCTCTGTCTCCATCTTCCAGAAACCTGTTATCTCATCTTAAATGGTGGACGTTCTAAGATACAGAGGCAGATCTCTAGCAGAAAGGGTAACTGGTGGAGCAAAAACGTTGTGGAGTTGCAGGAGCTGCCAGACAGAAATGACTCATAAGGACTGCTTTCAGTACTTTCAGCAGTTTATCGGCCACATACAAATGCAGTAATACTACCCAAGTCTGCAGACAGAACCACACTATTTTCAGATAAGAAGGATATCACAAAACAGTGGAAGGAGAATGTCTATAATTTCCAAGACCAACAGGGAGCTGCAGAGAAAGAGGCAACTTTGCATCTGCCTAAACATTCACCCAAGGGAAAGTTGTGTGTACCCTTAACATTGACTGAACTACTGAAAGCACTAAAAGATACTAAAAAGGTTATGCAACTAGACAGAATGTTATTCTCCGAGAAATACTCAAGCAACCTGTGGGAACGATCAAGACAGAACTTTTAGCCTTATACAATGCTTGCTGGAGGACAAGAACACTTCGATAAGATTTTACTATCTACAAGTGGAAAGGTGAAGGAGTGCCTGTGGCAACTATCATGGAGTCTCACTGCTATCAATTGTCAGTACATTCCTTGCAAAAATCGTGTTAAACCGTCTAAAGACTGTTTTAGAGTGAGTCATTCTCAAGTCATTAGAGTGAGTGATTTTCAAGTTGTGTACCACAAAATGATTGTTCAAGTTTACTTTTTACTTATTTGACGACAGGCAATGTCATCACAGTCTAGAATATACAGAAAATCTGGCAGTTTGCCGTCTGCTGAAAGTTCGGGAAGTGCTCACCATGACACCTTCCCACCTAGCCGGAAGCTCACTGCAAAGGCAAAAACCTCTCAATTGGCTGATGGGGACGTTTAGAACGCCGTGGGTTGTGAGGGCCATACTCTGGGAGAGCTTCCCAGTGACTGTCTTCTGTCTTCCTCGTCTGCATTGTGCCATCTGGTACTGGAGGATCCTCGGACGGACGAGGTATAGTCAATAAAGCTGGTGGGGTCGAATCCGTGCTGGAGCCAGTAGGAGAAGACAAAACTGGCGCACCCCCAGGCTAGGCATCATCTACTAACATGTAGCGGGTTTGGAGTTGTTCCCAATGCCTCCTCCATGTGGGACCCCTTGGCTTAACTCGGCATTGAAAGTGCGAGAACCTTTGCTTTTGGTGACCACAGCTGGAACCCAACGTCTTTGTCTCTTCGGGGGGCAAAATAGAGGGCGTAGACCAGATCTCTGACTTGGTAGGACCAAACGACCTTGGAAACCAGCTCCAGGTCCTGAGATTTGATGGCATCCTTGGATTGTTTTCCTTGTGCTTTGTGGGTATGAGAAGGGAGCAATATGTCGATGGTGGTCTGGATTTGGCGGGAGTTCAGGAGCTCACTGGGGGAGTATCTGGCAAAGTTAGATTGGGCGAGGTTCTTCATCCGCTGCATCCCAAAATGTCCCAGGTGTAGGAGTTCGAAAACTCGACATCACATACTTCCAGGGATAACGACTCTTGATCCATGGACAAGGCACCCATTGCTGATGGACAAGGAGTCGGCGACTTGTCGGAAACGTTGCATTTCAGAGCCTTCATCACTTTGCTTGGGTGTTCAAACCTTACGAGTGAATCTCAGCACTGTAGAAATGATCGGGTCTTTGGTGGATTCTCGGGCCAATGAACCATGATCGGCAGGCATCACTTCATCAATTTTCCGCATTGCACAGACCAGCTCGGTGTCATCTTCACTTTCCTCCCCGTCAAAGTTGGTTTCATCCCCAGATGGAATACGGCTGCGGGCATCAGCATTGGCATGATCCTTAGTTTTCCGGTATTCGATTAGGTAGTTGAATTGACGTAGGAGTAGAGCCCATTGGGCCAGGCGGTTGGCGGCAAGGAGAGGAATGTCTTTGCCAGGACCAATAAGAGCCTTGAGTGGTCAATGATCGGTAACCAGAATGAACTTCCTTCTGTAAAGGTACTGGTAGAATTTCTTCAACCCAAAAACGATAGCCAATGCCTCTTTCTGGATCTGACTGTAGTTCTTTTGAGTTTCTGTGAGTATATTATTATTATGTGAGAATATTTTTGGTCATTACTGCCTTTTTGCATGTCACACCTTGAACACATCAAATTGGGAAGTCCATCTCTTAAGTACCACTTTAGTATATCATTTATTCCTGATGAGTTTGTAACTTTTAGCATACCTCTACTACAAAATAAAAAGAAACATTCAAAACAAAAAAATTACCTATTTGTGTTATGGATACCTCTTCACCTGTCACGTCCAGAACAAATGGATTGGTCCTAGGAAATGTTACAAGATATGATCAGTTTGTATTTCATAGAAAACATCACAATACAAAATTGGGCTTTTCATTCACTAAAAATGAGATTAATAAGATAGGATTAGATTTTCTCTTTGGTTGCACTCTTTATTATGCATTGACTCAGACTCTCTATACTTTTGCTACGTTCTGTCTTAGACACCATATTAGTTTCATGACTTGTAACATGAGTGAGGTTAGTCAAGAAAAGACCAGGCTGCTTACTGCTAGTGTATGTTAGATCTCATAGTTGTATCTGCCTTTATCTCTGCAATCCCATATGCCCATTGGTTACACGCTTCACCGTTTCACCAATAAGTATTCAAATAGAACCAAACACAGAGTGCTCCACTTTTGTCTGGCTGCAATCATCAGCTGAGGTCAGTATCTCTGATAATTCACCAATAAGTATTCAAACACATTTTGTAGGGCCTTCTTCATCCATGTATTTACTAATCCATTTAATTCTTCCCTCCTTTTTGCAAGGGGAGGGGGGGCAAAAGAATGGCTTTATGCTGATAATTCACCCTCAAGGAGCGGCTAGGAGACAAAGTGAGTTACTAATACCAGCAAAAACGTTCACGATCATGCCCTGAATTTTGTTGGTTAAAGCAATTTTGGTAAATCTGATCAACTTTTGATCAGCTGAGGTTGTTTTCACTCAGATTTTAAGCATAAAGTTTCACTTGACAGCACATCTTGATTTGGTTAACTTCTTCCTCTAATTTTCAAAAATGATTGACATTAAGTTATAATCAGCATATTTCACAACAGGAATTGCATCACAAACACAGGCAACTACGACATAACTCTCAAATGTTTCTCTGTTTTTACTGTAAAAGCTGATTGATAAATAGCATCGCCAGGAGTGGAGAACAGCTAACATTTTAATGACCAAGGAATGCAAGGGGTTCCTTTTACGGGATTAAGCAAAAGAAATTAGCACTGAGATGCCAGTGATTTTAATGACATCACAGCAAACAAAAATTGCAATGTCTATTCATATAGAGGATGGATAAGTCTGGTTGCAAGTTTCTGAAGGTCTGCTTGTAATTTGTTACATTTGATACAAATCCTTTGGGGAAAAGCTTTTTATGGTCTTTGCTGTTTTGTCGAACTAGGCATCATATTTTGTGAATAATAACTCTTATCATGAATGATGGTGTACAGCTGAGGAGTTACTGGTGTGCCTCTGTGTGAGTTTTACACAGAATGAACCCTGGGCAAGCAGTGGGTACAAAAAAGTGCAGTCATATTGAAGTCAGAATGAAGACCGATTGTGAGTTTAAATGTATTTTCCTTAGGTATATACATTTAGATGAATTCTTTACCTTCATGTGGTTAGAATCTTTTGAATGGTTGAATTCTATTGATACACATGCTACACACTCCACATGACTACAAACACAGTTATGTTGCAGAGGGTAGCCATTTTCAGGTCACACTTTTGTATTTTCATAGCAATATGTCTCTGGACTGCAAAATATGGCAGTTTCCAACGTGATCTCATGTATGCAAGTGAAAAGTTTTAAGGGTGCACGTTGGTATAACTGTGCACTTCTTAATTTGCTTTAAACAACAGGATATGTACCCTGCTACACCAACACCCATTGACAGGTGTGCAGGACCATTTTCCAAAACATATCTTGGGTATACACAAGCCATCCTCCACATGACTAGATCAAAATCTGGAGCAAACTCTCAAAAACTGTGCTTCAAACTTTAATAACTGTTCTTACCGCTATTATATCTTCAAGATAATATTATTGTTGAGAGAACAATCAGAAGCCCATTCTCTTTTATGCTCAAAGAACAATACTTACTCTTATTTCACCATGTCTATATAAACAACTGTGAACTTTCTCTTTCAGTTCTTGTAAATTGCCTAAGATTGATGCACATTTGACAAAACATGACTCTTCTTATACATGTATTACTCTGCTATATGGATCTAAATATCCTTAACTCAACAGGTTATGGGCCCAAGACTCGCTTATACTTTAATGGCAATCCCGAATCGTTTCCAATTTACAAATTATTTATACACTGTGGACAAAGGTGTCTACGATGCCATTACAGGATTGAACACTGGAGATGACTTTGTAGAGAAGAACATGCATGCATGTGTAGAATTTGTACAAGTGCTAGACGAATGTTCACTACAACTTATAATGAACGATTCATGTAATGACAGCAGGGCAGCATTTCATACCTTAAAAGCACGCTATGCCAGCACAGAAAAGCCTCAAGTTCTTTCAATTTCCAAATCCTTAACAACTCTCACAATGAACGTTGATGAACATGTTATGAACTACATCATTGGGGCTGAACGGTCAGCAATAGGACTTAGAGCAGCTGGGGAAACAATAACTGACAACTTAATTATAGCAATGATTTTTAAAGGTTTACCTGGAGCTTACAAACCATGTGCTGTTATACATATGCAACTGGGCAAATGCAAAACGGTCTGTGAGTTCAAAGCAGCACTCAACACATATGCAAACATGAAAGCACTACATGCCCCAATTCAAGCAACTGCCATGCTAAGTAAACACAACAACATTACACGATCTCAAATGCACAAAACAGAAACTAGTCGAAAATGTCAATCCTGTGGAAAACAAGGGCACAGATCTCAATTTTGTTGCTCCAAAGCTAAACTGAGATGTGAATTCTCCAGCAAAGAAGGCCATGTTGAAATCCTATGTTTTAAAAAGAAATCAACCGCCTGTGGAACATCTGACTATTCATTATCAACCTTACTGCTAAACAGAATATGAAATCAGACAAACTACTCGTAGACTGCGGAGCACCTTTGCACATCCTAAAGGAAAAAAATACTTTACATCTTATGATAAAACATTTCAATCTGACAAACCTTTCATTGAATTAGCTGACGGTCGCAAAAGCAACACACTGGCTAAAGCATGAGGCAAAGCAAAATTGACAATTAGTGACACAAAGCAAAAACAACACAAAATAACCCTTAAAGACACCCTTCTGGCACCCAAATTTCCATTAAGTCTCTTTGTAGCCACAGACTATGGGGCAACAGTAACATTTATCAAAGGATCCTCCAAACTCATAACAGGAATAAAATAATTTGACATAACCAAGCAAGGAAAACTGTACTTTCTAACGACATCACATACTACTGCATACAGAGTACAAACACTTGAATAGTGGCAAAAATCTCTTGGACACATAAACAACCAAGATATCACACAATTACAACATGTGATCCAATGAATGACAATAACACAAAAAAATGCACTCAACACTTGCACCACATCTAAACAAAACAAAATGACAAATTATTCAAGTCATCAGATGAACGTGTCATGCATGCAACACAACCATTACAATGCATACATTCCGACATCTGTGGACCTATAGACCGCAGATCAAAGGAAGGTTACAAGTAATTAATAAATTTTATAGATGAATTTTCAAGTATGCTGTTCATTTACTTTCTAAGATCAAAAGATGAAGCACACAATGCTCTCAAAGATTTTCTCACAGGTGTTGCACCAATAGCTTCAGTCAAGGATATCCATACAGATAATGGAGGAGAATACCTATCACAAGGTTTCAGACAAGTTTCACGAGACAGCAGAATTAACCATACGACAACAGCACCGTATTCCTTTTACCAAAACGGGAAGTCAGAATGAACTTGGAGAAGCTTAATGGATACGGCATGCTGTTTATGAGCTGATGCTGAGGTAACGAAATCTTTTTGGACTTATGCAGTATGCCACGCGATGTACCTTCGAAACCGAAGTTATCAACAGAAAAAAGATGGTACAGCTTATGAACTGTTCACAGGACAAAAACCTGATTTATGAAACTTGCATCCCATTGGTGCTACATGTACATCTTACATCAACACTTCAAAACAAAGATGGCCTTGCGAGGTAGCAAAGGAATTTATTTAGGTATAAACTCAATAAATAAGGAATACTATGTTTGGATAAAACCAACTGGGAGAGTCCTTAAATCACACAAAATTATTGTACATCCACCAATTATTGAACCTGATCTACCAGCTACATGGCCTGAAGCAGCAATACAAACAGAAACCTAAAGTCAAAAAAATGTATACAATCAGTCTGACACACAGCAAAATTTGGAAGGGCAAACCTGGCAAACTCTGGAAGAATCATCTGTAACAAAAAGCAGACCAAAACATGAAGTGGGGGCAGTGAAATATCTGGCAGAATATTATATGACTACAAATGTCAATTACGCATACACTGCTGTACAATCGATACCCACGGCATACGACGAAGCTATCTCATGACCAGATGCTGAAAAATGGAAGATTGCTATGGACATTGAGAAAAAATCATTGATTGAAAATGGAACCTGGAAACTCACGATACTACCAGAGTCATGAATCGAACACAAGGATGATGGGTGTACACTATCAAACAAGGTAGAACTCCAGATGAAGTTCGGTATAAAGCTAGATATGTAAGCTAGATATGTAGCTAAAGGACTTACACAATTGCAAGGTTTAGATAAAGATGAGACATATTCACCCATGACATGCCTTACATCAATTCGTATGCTTTTACAGAAAATGAGAAATTGTACTTACACCAAATGGACGTCAAGGAGGCATATCTTAATGCACCAATAAACAAAGATATTTATGTTTAACAACCCCCATGATATGCACAAAAAGGAAATAATAATAAACCACTCACATGTCACCTCATGAAATCACTATACGGTTTGAAGCAAAGTGGTCGAAACTGGCACACCACATTTACAGATTTCCTAAATTCGCAATGCTTTACACCAAACAAAGTCAATGCATGCATATATATAAACGTACGGATGACAACAAAGCATTCATATTATTTTGGGTAGACGATATCATCATCTGGCAATCACTTTCGAAATAAAGGAATTGTTACACAGCCAATTGCGTATGGCAACCGTGGAGAATTAAATAGGTTTTTAGGAATCGATTTCAGACGACTTGATAACGGTAATTATCAAATGAGCCAAGAGCGTTGTCTGAAGTCAATTGCTGAACGTTATTGAATGTTGAAATGCAAACCTGCAAGCACCCCGCAGAGAAGGGACTAATTCTATATCCAAGACCAGACGAAGAGCCAGAGACAAATTTTCCTAACAGACAAGCCGTAGTAAGTCTTGTTTACCTGTCAACAGCTACAGTAGCAAGGAACTAGTTTGTTCAACCTTAAAAATTTTCTTACGTACCTAACGAGAGAAACTGTATATGCCTGAAGACCAGCACTGGCTAGGGGAGGTAATAAGTGAATTATGCTTCATATGTTTGTACACTGGTGAGGATCGCAAAAGCATACCATGAGATCTAAAATACCCAAAATGTCACATTCACACTCTTTAGAAGATCTCACTTACCAAAAACTGTATTGAAATGCCATCCAAGTCTAACTTGGTACCCAGTGACTCTCAGTCTGTAAAGGTGGCCAACGTATAGCAGCCATATTTCTTAGTTAACAACTAAGGACATAGGGTACCGACGTATGAAGATCTGAACGATCTTTTTGTGGTACAAATCTTGAAAATCGCCTTGAAAATTTGCGACATTGCGCTAAAAACATACTCAAAAGCTCTTTTCGCCTGACACTCTTATGACTATATCCAGAGGATGTAGTCTCTACAATTCTTCGAGAAAGATCACTGATTTTGCAACCAAAAAATCTTTTATGCCTCAAAAATGTCCTGTATACTTAGAACGTCCTTAGCTAGGCAATGTTTCTATGCGCATAGAAACACAGATTAAAAAAGCTGTAGTTAAGTGTTTCTCTGCTGTCAATCCAAGAATTGTATTCACGACTAGAAAGATCCTGCCATCCATTCACAAGGATTGTGTACCTACCAAACAAAAAAGCTTAGTAGTATATGAATTTTTGTGCCGATATGAAGCTCGGTATGCAGGTCGCGCTTCTCAAAGATTGGCTGACAGGATCAAACATGTTCCAGCCACTGTACGCCAAGCATCAATTCCTTCTAGAGAACAACCATCTCGCGCTTGCAAAGCGAAAATG
>JANTCA010015900.1:13432-25447 GCA_024741275.1 Chironex yamaguchii | reverse complement strand
ATATTAATAGTAATATATTATTAATAATAATAATAATAATAATAATAATATTAACAATAATATTGATAATATATTAATATATTAATAATATATTAATATATGTACATCTTACGAACGGTAGTACACGTTGACCGGTGCTCAATAAGTTAAAAGACGTAGAGCGTATTAGAGAAGAAACACTAATAGACGACAAATGGTAAATTCGTTACTCAGAGTTTCGCGCCTTGATGGATGATCTTCAGACGAATGGGATTTCATTAATTATACATTGCTTATGTATACATAGTGTTACCACTTACTGATTGCACTTAGACAGAGTTGGATTAGTTTTGCTCCATGTTTCTTGAAAGAAGGTTGTCATATATCTAAGCTTTCCCGACAATTCATAATCTGAAGAATGTCAGACGACAAAAGTATGTTGTTAGCGCAATGTCACAAACTTTCAAAGTGATATTTAGATGACTGGACATCTGGTAAGAGTAGATTGGAAGACTTTCAACAACACTTTAATAAAAGTCATCCTAACATTAAGATTAGCTTTAAAGTTCTGAAAGTTAAAAACTTAGTTGTACATGAAATTTTGCGCCGACGTGTTCCGTACTTAGCACTCAGCACTTACTGCTTCCATTATGGGAGTTATAACTCACGTTGTTGCCAGTGAACCAGTTACCTACAATAGCATTCACTGTGCTTGCACAACTGTGGAGCCTCAAAGCCCAGAAAACCGAGATGGGAGCCTACTTATACATTACCATGATGTAGGAAAGAACTTTTTAACTAGATCCGTACAGAAATCGATAATGTTTTATGAGAAAAAATCAAACAAAATTAAAGTTATGATTGAGATCACTGGGGCGTATTTATTGGTACATTAAGTTTTCCACCTGACACATCCATTGCTACTACATATATATATAATAGTGTAGTTGTTGTTGATAGTGTCATTGTCAACCTTAATCCTTCCTCTGGACCAAATCTTTGATGTTCCTACATATTCGACCTGCAATGGCGTAGGAGGGTCAGAGGTAAGTCACATCGAGACGGTAGTGTTTTGTTTATCGAAAAGATCTTCAACGGCGCCTTATTGGTAACATGAAAACTAATACCTTGTTATAATAGGAATGCTAAAAGAAAGTGCATCACTATTTTGTGAATTAGTGTGTTGCATTCAATAATATTCACTGTATTATGGATGGAATCTTTCAATATCCATAATAACTAAATCGGTAGATGGTATTTATGGGCACCAACTGATCTGATCCAAAACCCACAACGGAGACTTGTTTATTTCTGAATCAATACTAAGAAGAACTAATCCTTATCTCAATTGTTTATTTATGTAAATGAGAATGATTACAAGTCGTCCTTCTAATCAGCCTTCCCAAAATCTTAGATTTTGTTATTATCTGTTTTGAATGGGTAATTATTTTACCGATAGATAATCGAGGTGGCTTATCGGCTCCATCGTTCTTTTCAGGAAGGCTTTTGTCTGCATTTTAGGAAACACAATGCTACCCTGCTCAGAAATAACAAGATCGCGCATATATTTCTGTTGTTGTATCGAGTCAAAATACTATGCTTGTAAGCAGGTGAATTTCCTTGGGAAAGGACCTCTGTTTTATTAATCCAATTTTGATGATAGCAAAGATCACATTTCCATATGCTCAATGATATCCTTTTTTGACTAAGAATCTATGAGCAATTGCTTTCTTAGCCAGCACAAATATAGTTACTTAAGGTTCGTGCAATACTCTCCCTTACTTCTTCGACTACAGCTTGTTTGTGTCGCTATTTATAAGATAGAAAGAGCAGACCTTTGTTATTTCAAGAGCATTTACTGGATTAAGCCACAGGATAAGGTCTGTTGAATGGCTAGCAATCGAGGATTTATAGGCACAAAATCGAAGATAGATCATTTTGCTAATTGCCGATGACCACAGACACAATGCTTAATCTGAAATATTTGCTTTGTTTGCAACATTTGTTTGGTAAATGGATGTCTGTCGTTCAACTTTCAGCTTTATAGAAATAAACAGATAACTTCGAAGTTGATTGTTATTAGAGCTATCTTCATATATAGCAGTGAGAGAAAGGAGATCGTTTAAACGATTTAGTGACCCATAACAATACACGATCTTTGTATATTTCTTGGGAAAGACAAGAGTACTTTTAATGGCATCGACAAGCCATTTCTGGTCAACAGAACTAACCCTTTTGGATTACTGCAACAGTCGTTAATTGAAGGGTTAAACTTTCAGTTGACGTCCATTTTTGTCATGTATAGAGTCAAACAGGGAAGGTAAGAATACATTTCGCAATTCATCTTTGTTTGGGTTAGTTGTTTACAACTAAATCCTGATACTTATATATATATATATAAGCAATACTCATAAGCCCAATCCCACTAAGTGTATAAAGGTTTATATTTACTCAAAAAATACGCTCTTCATTTAAAACATTAAGACATTAGTCGTCATTAGAAAAAGTAACTGACGAAGACTAATGTCTAAACGTTTTAAATAAAGAGTGTATTTTTTGAGTATACATATATTATATACACAAAATATTTTTGGGTATTATATATATGCACAAAAAATATTGGGTTGCATTTGTTATATAGATTTATTGTCTTTTGAATTAAATCCAATACAACTGTGTGAACCTTTAGTATTAAAATTCTATTTCCTTCTCTCATACTTCCTATGTCATAATACATATAATATTTCATTGTTTTTCATATATTCTATTCTTTGTTGCTTTGCATTTTACGTATGTAGTGCATTGCTTTGCTATATTGACGGGCAAGTTCAGCGTACCTTCTTTCATAAAAGATAAAGTAGGTTTTTATCTTTGGATAAAAATGGAGAACATTTCTTTTTGCTCTCGACAATTTTGTAGGAATTTTTCCACGCGTTCCCTGATGATTTGGGGAAGTGGCATTATTTACGACTTACAATTGTGAACTTTTTACTAAATATAGCCCCGTTTCACGTCAAGGGGTCAGGAAATGTGGTAGAACGATTCAGGTTTGTAACCCTTGGCTTACATTGCCTCTACGTGACTTGGATGGTCAAGAGGTATCTGAAAGGTATCCGACCTTGTGTTTAGTACATTGACTCTAAAGATCGTGGTTCGAATCGACCCCTAAGATCCGTCATGCAAAATGCAAAGAAAGCTATTACCTCTCGCTCATACAGGAGATAACGAATCAGAAAGATCAAGAAGGCACAGTCTGGCACTGAGCAGATTAGCCGAAGGGCACCTCGTGCCTTAAGTAGACAGCAGAAAAATCTTTTGTGCTTACATTTCCATTAAACCAGGCCGACTAGTATATTTACTACATAGTTTTCAGTTCCTGTGACTAAATAGCTTGAATATTTAATTCTGGATTCTCTCCTCTAAACTTGCACAGACAATAGATCCTAATATTCCATGTAAGGATTTAACCAGTGCTACTCTTTCTTATATCTTTATGTGAAACGTTTGTTATTATATTTTATAAATAATTGAACTATATAAAAGATGAAATTATATTTCGACAGATAAATTGATAATTTTGATGTTTAGAGTTCATGTGGTAGTAAATTCTACATCATATACTTTACTATGCGATACCGAAGTATGCTGTACTGTACTCTACTATATCATACTATACTAATAATAATGGCTGGCCACTCGATATTGTGGATAACTGTCTATTCACTTTGCACGCCTGCACGGGTACATTTAATATCACTTATCTTGGTCTTATCCGCAGAGCCAACCTGCGGTTTATACTGCATAGTAGTGCCTGCAGAACTCATTTGCAGTTCTTAAGCAGGAGTGACTAAATAAGTGTGATCAATTGGTTGAACAAGACTGGACACCCATGATCTCAACCACGACGTTTTGTGGTATTGTTGTAGTTCAGCCATCCGACGGCTTCTAACAGCTTCGTCGTACCCAGTTTGCCTCGCATGGCTTGGGTTGACCCATGGCAGATGGTTTTCAGGCACTTGCCAATGGTGCCGCGAGGCGGATTCAGACCCATAACCTCCTGATCAGAGCTCAAGCACTCCAAACATTCGCCCACTCATACTATGTTATATTGTATAGTATTATATATTAAACGGAAAACGAAGAACTGGAAGACCCTTGCTCAGGTACAAGGACAAACTAAAGTATAATCTCTCAGCCCTTGAGATTCCCTTCAAATCATTTGAGGATTTGGCACTGGACAGGAGAAAATGGAGAGCCGTGTGCCAGGAGAAAATTAAGATCTTCGAAACAAACCGAATCAGAAAATTGAAAGATGAACGATTAAGAGTCAAAATGAATGCCACACAGTCACCTGCCAACAGTCATCACTCATGCCATATTTGAATTCTTAGTTGCAGATTACTTGCTGGGCTGAAATGCCATCTTCGGCATAAACATCCAAACTGAAAATTAATTGCTGTTAGACACTCGTACGTGGAAATCGACGGGAGAGTCCATCATATATATTAAACGGTATTATACTGTGCTATGAATAAATAAAGTCAAATTGATCTTGAGAGATTACACTTGCATGTGGTTAATGTTACTTTAGAAGGTGCCGATCTTAACTATTGTACTTCCTTTGGATCATATTTGGGTCAGAGGGATAAAATGACCTCTACTGATATTTGTAGATCCATTCCGTGTTAAAACTAGACAGGTGGTTGATTCTTAAATGTTAAGGAAATCGATTTTGTTACACACCAACATTGTTGAGTTTCAGCTGTCTAGCAATGCAAAAATTTGTTTTTAAGCAGGCAATTTTGCAGTTAAATATAATAGGTAGTTTTTGAAAGCTATATGACAGAAGAAATTTACTTGCCTAATGCCGATAGTCATTAGAGCGGAAGCTAGTTTTCTTGGCATTGAATTGTCGTTAACAGAAAATTCATATCTTGAGGTTACAGTTTACCAATAGCAATCATCTCCATGGCGGTCTTAAAAACAAACAGACTGATATTTGTCAATTCGGCCGATTACTGGCAAACCTTTTCCCGCAAGCAGATGGCATAGACACCGACGCATGTAGATGGAGGCAAGGAATACGTCTGCGACTAACAGCAATGTAGGCGCTTGTAGACAGTCTCCAGATCAAATCTGAGGGAGACAAAACAGTTACTAGTCTAGTCACAAGCAAAGACGTCAGAAGTGAGCCTCTTTGTTTCTATAATAAGGCAGGTAGACAGATTGGTCTACGTTTCATGGGGTAATTCACTTGGGAAAATGTAGTGACTGCTTAAAGCACAGACTATTACGAGATTTAAGGAAGATTTTCACTAGAGACAGAAAGGAAAAGATCTTCAGGTGAAACGAATGACCTCAGATCAAGCAAATGACTGAATAGTATTGCTTGCACACTTGCACAGCTTAACAAAACGTCACCAAAACAATATGTCAAAGGTATGATACAACACAGTTGTTGGTATGGATATTTTGTAGCTATTAATGTTTATTTACTTTGATAACCATCAACACTGCAAACAATTTCTTGCTATTTTTAATCATTAACATATCCGATGATTGCAAATAACAAGGATATAAAAGTTGAAACATATTTCTTGTTCTCATTTGTGAGATATTGGATGTTGACTTAAACATAACAACAAGACACGTTTCAAGGGCTATGTGTTTCCACGTTTCCACGTTTCAAGTATATGTGTATGTACTCGTGTTGAAATATCTGGGCACATAGGACACTTTCTTGGCCGGATGTAGTGGACTGGTCACATTGTCAGAATGCTACGGCCTCTTACACCTTGTCCCAAAAAAGTCAACTCCCACTAGCTTGTGGTGCAGACTATTTGTACTAACGGGGCTCTAGCAAGGGGCGAGTGCCTGGTGACCTCTAAGTAACTAGTTACTCAAAGCCTTGTGGGCTAGGTGTTTGTACAAAGGGGTAAGGGCTAGGTAACCCTGACAGAAACCTTTGGAGCAGTGTCCAACCGCAGATCCTCTGAATGACCAATCCGCGTGTGAACAAACCCTACGAGCTGGTTAATGGCACCCCAGGTGAGGACAAATACCGATCTTTCTGTTGCCTTAATTTAATTTAATTTAATTTAAATTAAGTTAATTTAGTTACAGCAGAGTAATGAGATCGTATTAACTGCTGCACAAGATTTAAATTATTTTTAAGGATGTTATGAAGAGCAGGCCTGAAATTCCCCAAGCCAATGTGCGTACCAAAAGATTATTTATAGAATGTTTTGTACTTTAAAGGCAAAAGCTTCATAAAAGGATGTAGCAAATTTGAAAAAAACTGGTGAGCAGTGCCGCTTTAAAATTGCTTGTTTCATAAGCCAGATTCCATTGCAATTTTCTACAACAGTGTCCGTTGCTCACTATGATTATGATCTCATTAAAATTCAACAGCAATTTGACTATAGCTATGTCTGTTTTGAAGGTCTAATTGTTTATATAATAGTTATTTCTCGGAATGTATGCTGCTTTTGTTTAAAAACCCCTTAATGCTATAGATATCTAGGCATTATTTCATTAGATTCAAGGAAAGGTCTGTCTTATTTTCTTGTGAACTATTGTTGAAATGCAGCAACCTTCTCTATTACTTTCTTCTACAACATTTGAAATGACGAGGTAATACGATAATGTAGAATTTGATAGGATACTACTGTTTTCTACTGATAGCCAGCAAATATTAGATCACAGGCGTGTTCTTTTGTGCGTTATTTTGTTTGATGTGATGGAATATCGCTTTCTAAAGCATGCTTGATTCTCTGTTATCATCATTACATGAATGGTTCTTAATTTTTGTTAGATGAAAATATTGCACTAGCTCTTTTTTCTTTGTAGAGATAAAGAACAGGCGATTATTGAGAAGAAACATGTGTTTTACAAGACTTGTCTGAATGTGCTAAGTTCAATTTAACCACATCTTTATTCATCTTCAAGTGATAAAGCGATCTCTGGTATTCTTTACATTTGCAAACAAGCCTTCAAGCTGTAGCTGAATGCTAGAAGAAGACTGAAATTTTTCACAGTTTCTCATAGAACACGGATAACAACATCTATTTAAGTGTCGTATCCAAATTGTAGGTATGCCAGTCAATACAAGGGGGTATTTACTTTAGTATACGATCGATAGACCCGTGCATTTACTGGAAATTACGGTCGATAGAAGTAGATATTTGCTGGAGTGTACGCTCTATAAAAGCAGGTATTTATTGGAGTGTACGCTTGATAGAAGTGTGCATTTGCTAGAGTGTAGCACGTCCTTTGCAAACAAAGAGAGTTTTTGCAAGAGAACAACTTGTTAACAGTGAAATACAATAAAAGTGAGGATGACTTCGAATATGACCATCCTTAATAACCAAACTTTTCCCACTGGTGGAAATATCAAGCCTTCATTTGACGGTTGTAAACTCCCTAATGGACTTACCAGTGTATTCGATGGCGTGTTACTTATTACTATTCTTGTTTTCGCATTGGTTGGCAATACATTAGTGTTTATTGCCTTATCACGATTTCGTGTCCTTCAGAATATCACCAACACCTTCATCGCTTCTTTATCGGCTGCTGATTTACTTGTATCACTTTTACCGATTCCGATGACGTTTGCAGCATTTGTCTGCTCCTGGCTGCCTGAGGAGCAAGCCAAAAAGCCAGAGGACATTGCCTACCTCATCTGTGACATCATGACCAGCAGTGTCTCAATTACATCGCTAGCGGCCATAGCTGTGGATCGCTGTATTGCTATCTCATCGCCGTATCAATACCGACGTATTTTGACGAAAACGAAAGTTATTATCGTGGTAATAGCACTATGGATATTTTGCTTCCTTGCTGCGTTACTAAAACTGTTTATTAATCCGAGGTCATATACTTTATTTATTATTATCGTGACATATATTATTCCGGTACCGGTGATGTTAATTTGTTACGGGAAAATATACATCATAGCCAGATTTCAAGCCAAAAAGATACAAAGCTTAAAACGAGCGGTTACTCGCTTAAAAAGTGACCCCTCGACTACACCGGAGAGGCGAACAAGTACATCGAGCACTAAAACCAAGAAGACAAGTTTTTCGGAAATATGTCCGGATAACATTCCATATTGTAACGGAAAGCTTGTTCCTCACGAAACCCCATTTGAGATGCGATCCATTGACGAAAAGGCAGAGGACAGGCTGCCACTGAATGCTGATGGGGATCACGAGAATAATTTATGTCATGCCAAAATGCAGCAACATGCAATGGACATCAAGTTAAGACGAAAGTCGACAATGAGAGCTTTGCGGCAGCGTTTTAGTTTGTCGCGGTATTCAGTCTCGGATCTGAATCGAGATTTAAAAGCAGCAAAATCACTTGCTGTAATCATGGGGACATTTCTTTTAACGTGGACCCCGTTCATGGGAATCAATTTTATTTTCTTCTTCTGTAGAGAATGTAAACTGAACTACAATGTAGCCAAGTATTTCAAATTTCTTCACTATACAAACAGTGCAATTAATCCACTGCTATACGCTTTGCTTAATAAAAAGTGGAGGGCCGCATTTCGAATGATGTTATGTCGCTCTAAAGATACCAGAAGAGCAGACTACTCGCATTCAGAGCTTCTAAGTGGATGGTGATGAGGCAAGTAAATTAAGGACATCAGTTTATGTGCACGTGCGTTCTCAAGTGCACATGCAGCAAGGTGCACGTGCGTCTACGGTACAAGAGTTTTGGGGCACGTGCAGTTAGGCGTATTCAAAAGAAAACACATGCACAAGCGAAGTAACAGATAAAGAAATTAATAATTTGATACAATCATATTATCAGATAACGGCACGTTGGTTTGGAAAGCACTGTATTATCAAGAGATGTCGCCTGAGGCTCAGATAAAAGAAGGGATGGACATGAAAGTCCAAAAGACGTAATTATTAACAACTGTGCGTCTTCAAGTCAATTTGTGGATAATTTGGTACAATTAAATCATCATTTCTATTGTTGTGATGGACAATATTACAGGTTGACATGAATATATATGATACAAAGGATTAGACTGCAGTATACAAGAGAGACATAAACGTGGGAGATGTTGAAAATATTATTTAGTTTGAACGCAATTATTTCAGCTTTAAAAACATCATTTGTTGACACGCAATGTCAAGCTTGTAGGACATATTAGAAGTCGAACTGATGTCCCAAAATTCCGAAATTTGGGACATGAATAACCTTTGGGACATATCCTATGTTTAAAATAATTATGAGAGTATGGGATGACGATCATCACCACGGAGTCAATGCATCTTTATTTGATTTGCTTGCTATTCCTGCCAGTACGAAAATCGAGTGAGTTGAAAATAATTTCTACTTTAACAATGCCAAGATAATATGTTATAAATAAGTGTATGAAGCTAAACAAGAATAAAACTTATCAACCTGTATGTCTTAATTATTAACCATGTTATGGGCCAATTTAGATGATAAGTACAGGGCGCAATGCTCCCGAAAGATCCAGAAAACTTAGGCAAGGCTCTGAGCACTAAGAGGAAAATGAAGAATTTTGAAAATGTGTAAGATTGAAAAGAAAGCTGCAAAGTACATCGAGTCAACTGAAATCCAATCCTCACCCTTATACCTAACGTAAAGATACAACAGAGATCTGAGCTACCGAGCTACCACGCAAGAAGTAACGCCCATTGCCTGCCAAGGTCATCGAATGACAGCAAATTTTGCTAAATGCATATAGAGGCAGCTGTCTTCTGGAACGCCTACCCAATAGAGTCCTTGCAGAATAGAGAAACATACCGATCACGCAGTAAAGAGGAAGTCAGCCAAGATAATCATACTCCTCGCCAACAGCTTTCAATGTGCAACTGTCAGGTTGATGGTCTCTTTTGGTCTCAGTGCACGACGATGGATTCTTTTGACTCTGAGGAAGGTGGCTCGAATCACCCTTCAGCCATGTCACATACTATGAGGAGAGCTGCCCACTCGCTTGAATTCCTGGCGTAAGGAATTAAGAAGATTGCTCATGTCCAGAGCATGGACTAGGGGTTGTGCTTCCTCAATTACGCATAAGCTACTAAGTGGGCCTCTTCATTACATGCAGAAACCTCATACCTCGATAAGCGATCTTAGTAGAAAGGAAATGAAAAGGTACGAGGAGTCTGTCTGGTCTTGAACTCAAGTCTTAAATACAAATGCTCTACAAATCGAGATAGCTAGCTACCAATTGACTTAGGGCCTGTATGCGGATAAAATTGAACTCAGTTTAAATGATATGGAGATTGGTCAAGGATACGTTCTTGTAGGTCGTAACTGGGACGTTTTATTTTCCAAAACTGTTCTCAAGGTGCAATTGTAGGATTTAGTAAAATAAATTAAGACAAAGTGCAAAAGACAAATGTTCGACATGGATTCAAGCCCAGAACCTTCTTCTTGCTTTGAAAAAGAGTTTGTATTGTTCTGATGTCTCTTCCATTATTATTATTGACACCTATGTATTCTTCTTATCATTTCCTCTCATGAATAGTGCTTAGAATAAACGTAGAACATTTGGGGAATGGATATTTTTCTACTTCGGGATTGTATTAAAGGTACCATTATAGTGGTAATCAGCAATCAAAGTATTAGAATTGCGGTCCAGGGAAATAGCTTGGTAGCTCAGAGGTCAGAACATCGGCCTAGCAACCAGACGCTTCGACATGATACAATCGTAATGTAATCGTTTTACAATCGTAATGTAATCGTTTTACAATCGCAATGGAATCGTAAGGCATTGGTAACGAAATCCTAATTCAATCATAAAGAAATCGCATTGCAATCGTAATAAAGTAATAACATAATCGTAATGCAATGGAAATGCATCTATAAAATCGCATTGCAATCGTTATGCAATCGTACAACATTTGTAATGTAGTCATAATGCAATCTTAAGGCGATTATAAAGCAATCGTAATAAAGTAATACCATAATCGTAATGCAATGGTAATGCAACCTTTAACATCGCATTGGAATCGTTATGCAATTGTAAAGCAATCGTAATGCAGTCGTCATGCAATCGTATGCTTACCTGGACTTTCTCCCTTTGATTCATCCCTCCTGAACGTCAAAACTGATCACAGTTGGCCATGATGGACATCTTTGGGGCTCTGTCAGAGAAAGCAACTCACATCGCGTTAATTACACGACAAAGTTATCAATTTATCTTTAAGAAATGAGCTTAGCTGTGATAAGCATTCATCCTGACTTCAAAAATGCAAAGTTCTCTGGTGAAAAACAACATCTCTTTGGCACAGTGGCCAGAGCTTGTGCCAAGAAAGTATAGGTCGGGGTCGAGATTCTGACTTTATGGGAGTGTTCATTTCTTTTCATAAATTTCTCACGCTTGCTTTGAATTTTTCCAACGACCAAAACTATATACACTTTATAGGTCACGGTTACACAACACGATTACATAACTTGTATATGCCATTACTCGTCTATTAAGCTTTTCATATAGCATTGATTATCTCGATTCGACTGCATTATTATACTTGGTATCAATGCTAAATTTGTTCATTTTATCTTAGTACTTTGAAGGCAATTTTCATTAGGGATATAATCACTAGGAAATTACTCTACTAGATAAAGAAAGCCCTTTCTTCTTCATTATGATATTTGGCTACAAATGGAGTTTTGACAGGTACTATAATACTGGCCGAGGAATCCACGTGGCCCTATGTTCTTTAAAACCTCAGGAATTAAGCTTTAAACCTCATTTACAGACTTTAATTGTATCTAGGACCAGCCACTGCATTAATTTGTTGCCAGTAAGACAGGCAGCAGTCTTTATGAAGGCACAATTTTTGTTACCTAGACCCGAGTCAATTTTTTAAGCTCATGTTCAAATGTATCAAATTTAGCAAAACAGAATGTACAAAGCGTAGTTCTTACGTAGTTCATTTTATGTCCATTATTATGTATTCTCCTTATTGTATGTAGTAAACACAGGCAGGAGACAAATGTTAATGACAGAATGTTGATTGAATGTCAAATAAGAATCACGGGATT
>JANTCA010015900.1:0-13332 GCA_024741275.1 Chironex yamaguchii | reverse complement strand
CTTCATCAACCCTCTTGCTCGAACGTAATGTCAAATAAGAATCACGGGATTCTTCATCAACCCTCTTGCTCGAACGTAATGTCAAATAAGAATCACGGGATTCTTCATCAACCCTCTTGCTCGAACGTCATGTCAAATAAGAATCACGAGATTCTTCATCAACCCTCTTGCTCGAACGTCATGTCAAATAAGAATCGCGGGATTCTTTACCAACCCTCTTGCTCGAATGTAATGTCAAATAAGAATCACGGGATTCTTCATCAACCATCTTGCTCTTTCACCAACCCTCTTGCTCGAACGTAATGTCAAATAAGAATTACTGGATTCTTCATCAACCCTCTTGCTCGAACGTAATGTCAAATAAGAATCACGGGATTCTTCATAAACCCTCTTGCTCGAACGTAATGTCAAATAAGAATCACGGGATTCTTCATCAACCTCTTGCTCGAACGTAATGTCAAATAAGAATCACGGGACTCTTCATCAACCCTCTTGCTCGAACATAATGTCAAGTAAGAATCGCGGGATTCTTCACCAACCCTCTTGCTCGAACGTAATGTCAAATAAGAATCACGGGATTCTTCATCAACCCTCTTGCTCGAACGTGTTGCTTCTAAATATTGTCCAAGTGCTACAAAGAAGCGAGTTAAGTATAGTTAAATATAATAAATTCATCGTCCACTTAAACGTGACTCATGCAATTCAAGGTTAAAATAATTGTTAAAGCGATACATAAGGAAGAGCAAACGGAGATTCTTCAGTGATCCACTTAAGACTTCAATGCAGCATATTCTTCTTTACGTCTTAATGCTTCTAAGAGAAGAGTCGAATCAAGAATAACCACATCTAATTTTTTCATTTAATCAAGACTTGTAGATAGAGCTTTTGCCTAGAGTTGCAAAGCCTTAAAGAAACGAGTTATGAAGATAGGTCTGTCTTTGATTCAGATAGGACTCAAACAAGATGTTCGAAATATCTTAGACCCCGTTTACACTGGGACGGATCCAAATGGACCCACATCCAAACAAGCACATACAGGCTTATCGTTTACAATGGACCTGATTGATCTGTATCGATACGGATCCGCTATTTGTACGAGGTTGGGATCGTTTTCCAGTTGAGGTCCAGTACGGGTGGAACGGATCCACGGGGAAAATCAATTTTTTGTCTCAAAACTGATTTAAAAATAGATAACCCGGTCTTACCAAGGCGACAAAGGAGTCAATTGGGTGGAACTTCTCAGGTACAGTTTCCCAGTGTAAACACAAACGAAAATCTTTATGGATCCGAAATGGATCAGTACTCTTCTGGATGCGTACTAGTGCAAATGGGGCCTTAGTCTTTGTCGATTTGGTTAAAGTCACAGACAAAGAATTATATCATGTCTCGAGTTTTAAGGTTTTTACAAACAAGATGGTTTGCGCTTAAGGTTCCTTTTCTAACCAGAGGAGAATAGTTAAATGCCGAAGAAGTTCAATAATTAGTTTCACAATCGCAAGGTATTTATTCTTTACTCGATGTTATATTTTCTTTTATATTAAAGTCCATCATCAGGTCTAAAAATCATATAAAAAAATAAAATCAGTTGCAAGAACATGCAAGTGACACGATTTTAAAATGCGGAATTTTTGTTATATTTTGACAGACAATTTTGTTACCTGTCATAACCATAAGCTATGTTTTGATTATCTCATTACCATCTTCGGTTATTAACGTTTTAAGGGAAGACTTTTGAAGGATTTGTTCTTGATTTTCCTAATCAAATATGACGTCACACAGAGAACGCATAAATGATGAAGAGTATATGGTGTTTCCCCTTCTTGTACAGTCTATTTAAAAAAGTAAAAACACCCAGGTAATGCTTTGCTGCCCTCTGGACTTAATAGTTAGCTGTGTCGTAAACATTATGCTCACATACATAAAATTGAAATGAACTTTAAACCAAAAGCTACCAAGTTGGCTAGTGTACCATCATTCAATGCATTTCATATTTCTCAATTAAACTGCAACATTGTGGCTAAGGTCTTAATGGTTCTGTATGGGCAGCAATCACCACGGTTTTTAGGACTGCATACTGCCACAGAAGATATTTATTGAACGTTTTGAGCATTCATTGCATTTGACGTTTATAATCTAATATTGATTTGTCCAATGTTTGTATATCCTTGAGTACCCTATTACAACAGGCAAATTATGTTTTCACAGTCATTCGCTGTCATAACTGTTGAATATAAGGAATCATTCACGAGTTTTACTGTATCTTAATATTTTAGGACTTTTTGGACTTGCCAGTCAAAACGTTAGGGATTAAGCGTTAGGGACACATTAGTCAATCCTTGTCTTAATGCTAATAACATAGTGAGGCATGGTTTAGATTTATTACCATAGAACACAGTCCGATTGATAAAATCGGCGTAAAAAGTTGGATTAATAGCAGATATTAAATCCATGGTCAAGTACTGAAGCGTTGTAGCCTACTTGAGATTAAATCAACATGTTTAACTCAGATTGATAAGTGTGAAAACACAAGCAAACAAAAAAATGATGGCACACGATTACAACTAGTACGAAATGCTTCTAGTGCATCAAGTTATGAAAATGTGTGACAATAAAGTCAGATAAGTATTCATATAAGCAATATGCATCCATGAACATCTTTATACTCTATTCCATACCTTCCCTGCTGTTGCCATAAAATGCACTGTAGACTCAATTTCTTCCATGAGCGGTTCCATACTGACGTGTCATCAAATTCTTAAGAAACACTTTCAAGCTATTTAAATTCTGTCTTGTTTTGAATCTCGTATTTTTCCCTCCCTCTTTGCATTTGTTAAGGTGACATTTCTTTAGAATTTTGAAGGGCAGCTAGCATTTACCATGTATTGATATGTCTGTGAAGATCCATTGTTATCCTTATTAACACTGCCGTCAGTGGTTGATGAAGTTCTATGGCTCTTCACCTTCCAATTCATAAACCCACCAAACAACAAAACGATATGATTTGAAGTTGCAATGAGTTCTCTGTGTGACGTCACTCAGGAGGGCAAATGGTGAGAAATTTTCTTGTCGTGAGTTCTCCCGGAGGACTCTTCCGCTCTCTGTTTTCTTGCTCAATGAATTTCTTGAAGCGAGAATACAAGCGAAAATGGTTCAATACATTGTACTCTTGTTTTTATCAGCAAAGCAAGAATTTTTCTCGAGATCGTGTCAATTGCACTTTAAATTATCATAACATATCAACGTATACTACATTTGCACAGTGACTAAATCTTGATAACAAGTGCACGACTTCGTTATTCATCATTTGTGTTTTTACTGCAGGCTTCAATTCATGGATCATAAGGGCTTCAAGAGTCATTAAATGAAACATTGATCTTGCGCTCGAACGAAGAATCGTGACATTATCCATTGTCAGTTCCCATTTTCATTCTCGCAAATGATCTCTCACAGGACCACTTCGTTAATGTTCCTATCTACGACTAATTATGATAGATTTTAATATCCGAGAGATATCGTCGAATAAAGAGTAAATACCATTGTTGGTTATACTAATTATTGTTGAAAAACCGCAATGTTTTTGTCCAAGACGTTTGTTAACCTTTTGCGTCAGTTTTTTGAAAACATAATTAGCACATTATAAAGTGTAAAGAAACATGACCCCTGTTTAAGTCGTCATTATGGTACTGACCTTTGTTGCAAACTTTGACTGTGAAATTCGTGTCATGTCTTTGCTAGATGGTGTTTGTAGTTTAAAGTTGAAGTTGTGACAACGAGAGACTAAAAGGATAATCTTATTCTGTTTATTGTCTCAGTGACACTTGGCTTGCTTATGTGTTTTCTTCCATAAAAAATAAGTAAGTAGTTTACTCATTTTCAGGATATAGTATGAAAATACATTTCCAAGGTTCCATAAATCAAGTGCAATATTTGCCTGCTCTTTTAGTAATAAAGCCAAATGAATAGGTGATGAAAATTATAAATCAAATCGTAGTATAATAGAAACTTTGGTCAGACACGCAAAGCTCAGAATCAAGCCTCAGAACAACTTAATAATGAGTGTTGTCTCAGCAGAGGCCAGAGATTCAGTTTGTTAGCGGTGTTGGGGTGTTTATTTACCGGTAGGAACAATTAATAAAATTTTGGAGATGCTTTGGCATGGTACAAGGAAGGTAGCTTAAAGCTTAGTTGACATGTAGGTCGAAATTATTTCTAGGTATTGAGACTATTTTCAACGACCAGTCTCAAGACCACTGAAATCATTTTGAATTGGTCTCCACAAAACAAGCTTTTTTAGATTGACATGGAGATAAAAATAGCCTCAAAATGATAGAGCAAAAACGAATTAATGGTACTGAGACCATTTCCAACTGCATTTGAATCAGGCTTGGGAATTTTTTAGGTAGTGATTAGGATCCCCGTCTAGATACAAGCATGTTGTGAGGATTCTTTCGCATTATAAGATGAGGGGTGTTAAACGTATATACTGCTAAGGCAGGGCAATTACCTCGACCAGAATCTAGGATTTATGACGGTTCATCGCTAAAAATATATCTGCTTGAGCCACTCAGAGTACCAACATTCTGTATAACTTTCAGCATGGTAAGTCAAACCTTTCCTCAACTGCTGTGACTTTATGAAGAAAGAAGAATTTCAAAGTAAGCCAGAATCTAGTATTTAATCTGGATTGTCACCTGAAAGAAGAATTGGCTTGAGTCGGTCAGAGTACTTACATCCTTTAAAAATTTCAACTCGAAATGTTTTGAGTTATTATTCTAACAGACAGACAAATAGATAAACAGACAGACAGACAGACAATTAAATAAACAAACAGACAAACATGCAGACAATTAAGTAAATAGACAGACAAAGATATAAACAAACAGACAATTAGAGATTCAATTGAATAAACAAACAGATAAACATGCAGAAAAATAAATAAACAAACAGAAAAACAGGCAGACCAATAAATAAACAAACAGATAAACAGAGGGACAAATAAACAAACAAACAGATAAACAGACACCGGCAAAAACAATACCTCTCTGACAGAGGTAATAATCACATATTATTTCAGCAATAGTAGACAAGGTATTCAATGAGCAGGTGTTGAAAAAGTAAACCTCAGTCAAAGTCTAATGAAGACTTTGATAGCAAGTCAACTTTTTTGTCAAGCGTGTCATGATAAGGGTATCTGTGCTTAATGGTGATAGGAGAAATGGATTGTAAATGGGCAAAAGGAACAAATGTTTGAGATCAACGAAATTTTAATACAGATATGCTGAGATAAGGTGCTAGTGAATTGAGAGGGAATAGCCAGATTAAAGGTATCAAGTGAATTAAGACAATTACAGTTGACTCTCTCTAATTCGAAACTCTATAATTCGAATATTTCTAAAATTCGAATTTCTCTAATTCGAAACTTTCTATAATTCAAACAGTTTTTCAGTCCCTTCAGCAAGATTCTCTAATTAATTCAAATTTTAGAGTGTAAACAGGGCTTTGACAAATGCGAATGTTATTCTAAAATTGTCTTTCGAACGTTATTTTTCAAAACGTTGGTCTTTCTACATTTTTTCACTTCTTGATTGAAAATGGCCGAGTGACAACACGCCGAGAAAGAGCTGGGGGAATCAAATAAAGATATAGCAAAGTTATTTGACATACCTCCTAACACACTCTCGACATGGAAGAAAAACAATGAAACGATCTTTGATGCTTTCAAAAATCAACATGGTGGTAAATCAAAACGTATGATTCGTCTCTCCTATGTAAAGCAATCAAATATTGAACAGTTTTTCAAATAGAGTTTCTTTTTTGCGTAAACTATGAAAATAAAGATTGAATGAAACTTTAATTATGTTTTCGTGATTTTGAAATTAACGTAATCTCTCTCTGTAACTTGAATTTTTACTCTCTGAAGATGAATGTTCGAATTATAGAGACTGTCTATAATTCAAATCTCTCTATAATTCGAACAAAAATTTTCCCAGTGGGAATTCGAATTAGGGGGAGTCAACTGTATTAAGAAGCTAACAAAGACCATAGCTACCAGAAGGGGTTGAAGAAAGAGTATTGCAGTTTTTATTGCTTCGTTGTTTACCTTAATGCTGATTCTTTCAACGTAAATTTTTCTATGATTATTATAAAGTGAAATTCAAGAGAGGAGAGTGGGTCGCCAAAAAAGTGACGAAAACTTAAAATTTATGATCCTGATGACAGACATGGATAGTTCAGAACAAAAAATCCTTTTGACAAAAATCGATGGTTTCTGGTCTCCATGAAAGCATGTCGATTTTGGAACTAACTGAAGATGACTGAAGTTAAGTCGAAACATGTCTTTTAAACTGAAGAATGTCGTATTATTTTTACCATTCGCAGATTTCTTGCTCTTTAGATCATGTCGATTTGAACTAACATCCAATCCCCAAAGTTTATTCCTCTTCACCTTCAAAAGTAATTAAGGACCCCAATCGACTGTACTTTATTCACTTCCTATTTAAGAGAGGTTAATGCAGTTTGGACCAATGAACGACATAAATTTATTACACTTAACTTGTCAATGTCATGGGTCGAGGCAAAGAAATGAGAAATATAAAAATTCCACAATAATAATCGAAATATGTATACACATTTATTACAAGGCACCACTGTACTTATAAGTTATCAATGTACATATACTATGGTAAGTTTTGCATTAGTTTACATATCTGTTCATTTTTATACATACCCGTTGTATATACAGGACAATGTCAACAATCCTCATTGAATCACAGACAATATTTACATGACAAACATATCTCGCGCATAATACACGATTGACCGTTTACATACACTGCTATCTGAAAACATGGTAGACCCCAGAATTAGACACAGTTACGTCCTAATTCAAACATAGTAAAACTCTGCCTCATATACACCTTTGTATCATACATCAAGCTCAACTTATATGTAATACGTTCCTACTGCTATAACTCTACGTCACACATGCTGTAAATCTACGTCATACATGCTATAACTCTGCATCATATATGCTATAACTCTGCATCATATATGCTATAACCCTACGTAGTACGTGCTTTAACCCTGCGCAATACATGCTATAACCCAATATGATAAATGCTACAACCTACCTCATGCATACTACATCCTAAATCACAAATATGCTACATCCCAAATCACATATATGCTACATCCCAAATCACAAATATGCTACATCCCAAATCACATATATGCTACGTCCCAAATCATAAATATACTACATCCCAAACCTCATACATGCTGTACCCCTACCTATACAAATACCTCGTGCATGCTGCACCCAAAACCTCATACATGCAGATCACAAACCTCATACATGATTTCCCAAAGCCCCATACATGCTGTGCCCCTACCTTACGAATGCCATACACATACCTCGTGCATGCTGCATCTCAAATCTAATTCATTCTGATCACAAACCTCACACATGTTCTGCCAAAAGCTCACACATGTTGCGCCCCTACCTTACAAATGCCATACAAGCAACTCATGCATGCTACATCACAAACTCATACATGTTGATCACAAACCTCATACATGTTCTGTCAAAACCTCACACATGTTCTGCCAAAACCTCAAACATGTTCTGCCCCTACCTTACAAATGCCATACATGCAACTCATGCATGTTGCGTCTATACCTAACATATGATACATGACTAACTCATACATTGCACACGTCAGCTAGTGACTCATTCCACTTGTGCCCGTATTTATCATATTCACCTGGTGAGAATCGACATCAAATTTTCGGCCAGTCGTGGGGGAGAGGATACATATTGTAATGTAGTTACAATGTAGTGATGTAAACCACTGTGTCCCTTGGAAAACCCCATTTTATAGATGACAAGAGCAGTATACGGTGACCTCCTTATTGATAACGGCCTATGGACGCATCAATTAAAATGTTAATTTGTTTTCGATCTTGATGAATACGTTGACCAATACGAGAAATATCCTTATATATATATATAATTAGAGAAGGGCTAAGCCTCATGTTATGCTATTCTTAAATTATGACTGCATATCTGATGAAAATTGTTGTTTAAAGATCCAAACACCAAAAAGGCTTCTTTGTGATGTTTCCTTTCATCTTAATTATCTAGTGACAAAATTAAAGTTCTATCTCCAGGTAACTGCAGGCGTGGCCAAAAGTAGGTGACTGACTATGATACGACACATTTTTCATTTGAATTGACTTACTTAAATGAGACTTTGAGGCTTTTATTAATGTCACGTGATTTTTCATTGCACGTACATAAGCAAGCATATTAATACACTTAGAAACGTTTACAAAATTTACAAATAAACAAAAGCATATACATTTGTATAGATTTAGGTTTACAATAACAAATATACAGTATATATATACATACGTTTGCATATTGTACATGCATATATACGTGCAAATAGTTTGTGGATTTCAACTTAGTGAAACGTACATCAAACCGATTCGGGAAACTAATTACGTTTGGCCCCAGTCCTCCTTACCTAGTTGTATATATGATCTACTTACTATTTTATAAATTCTTATACTTTTGCATAACTAGGGCCTTGTAGCTCTAAATTCGCGATGGATCGTTTTCTTTTTAAAAACGAAGTAAAGTTACAAATTGTACTTAAAACTTGTTATATACTTAGCATACCGCACTGCATTTTTCCGTTTCTCCAACAAGATCATAAGATAGCGACACAAATTCCCCAAACATGACTGCATCATTGTAAAACTATGGCATCCCAAATCCATGCTTCGAGAAACAAGTTGGTATGGACCTCACCAACTGGACTTATGGATTATTTCTCAGAGTTTTAATAACTCCATTCTCATTTCTACGCAAATTTAATGTTCACGACTCACAAGATCATAAGATAGCGACACAAATTCCCCAAACATGACTGCATCATTATAAAACTATCGCATCCCAAATTCACCTCTGAGAAACAACGTCTTGGTAGCTCACTGGTCAGAACGTTCTGCCCAAAAAGCAGAATGTTGTGAGTTTGGTCCCCATCCAGATTTGTTTGTCAGACTTTCAATAACTTTAATCCGATTTCCACAAAGATCAAACGCACACAATTAATAATTTAATACAGAATTACACTATTACTAACTTGGATTTCAAACTTTGGACGCAACTGAGACAAATGCTAGTTTCACTGGGTTACCGGATAGATCGAAAGCAGTACCACAGCATCAAATAGAGGCAATAAAGTATGAAGACGAGGTCCAAGATCCCTTTAATAAACAACGATACAAGTATCCACTCCATATACGTTTACACAAATGTCTCTTGCCATGACTGTCGAAGAATATTGTACTGACAGTATAGATAACTTACGTTTGCAAGAGCCCGTATTTACAGCAAACTTGAATTATAGCAAGGCATTTTCTCGAATACTCGAAGAGGACGGTAACCGATTTTCATGCCATTTCAAGGGAATTTTACTTGGAAGTGAGCTCCTTGTGAGGTTACCTTGTCTCACCAATGATATTGTGCTTGTGGTACAGCGGTTCCGAACTCACAGCCACTGGCCTGCAAGATTGTCGTCTTATCCACTTGACCTCGGTGGCTTTCTTGAACATTTAAGCCATGAACATGGAGATTGTGGAGCTACAAACAGCTTTAAGAAAGTCATCGCCTCTTTGGCTTTGACCCTTTCTTTTTCATCCCTCTTATACATTCATGTTAGATACTGATAATCGTATTTAACTGTGTTTTTGATGGCAGAGCTTAAATAATACAGAAAATACGTTACTTGTCATGCAGAAATTTATCAATCTTCAGACTGTGACATGTCATATTATCCATCTAGTCTGTCCATACAACCATTAATGCATCGATCGATCCATGGACCCTTCCATTTGCCCGCCCAGTTACTCGTCCATACATCAAACTATCTGTCCATGCACTCATCCATCCATACAAGCAATGAACCATCAATTCATCGACCTCTCCATTTGCCCACATATTTAATCGTCCATCCAACCATCCAACCATTCATCCATTAATTCATCCATTCGTTCATCTTTTCATCAATTTGAAGCTTGTTATTCCACTACAAAGCCCCTCTTCCAAAGTGGCCTCGCTTACGTTGTTTAGCAATCTCGAACATTTGGAGTTATAACAAATAATAAGTAAATTCAATGCAGCAAATCTGGTCTCAAGTTTACTTCATTTGCGTACTATTATTGAGGAAGAACTCTTGCCTGTAAAATTCAAGAATAACATGGACGTTATTCTGCAAAAATCTTCTTCTGGCATCCAGATCTGAACTCAAGATCTGCGCATGGAACGAGTGACTTCTCCCCATAATTACTTGTACAAGGATGAGAATGTTGTCTTCATTAAAATGAGTCCTTAGTCATCTTCTTTCGTTTGTCCTGAAATCATGATCTTTCTCTTGTATTACAATCAAGTGTAGACGAGTTTGAATGAAATGCATGAAAGGTTCACGTAAAAGAGAAAAGGGGAGGATAAACAGGGCACGAAGAAAGAAAGATGACGCAAGCATACATTGATAAGAAGCAAACTCAGCCCAAAAGTACGTCAATGTATCACTTGAAAAGATTAAGCTCTCTAGAAAGATAGTAAAGTTTACTAGAGCTCTTTTGAGAACATGAGAAGCTCAGTGCATTGACTTGCCTCAGATCTTTCCTCTACTGCCAAGTGGGAATCATCCTTTGAATCCATGCATCCATGCATCCAGGAGCCAAAAAGGAGCCTCATTCTGGTTTTTTCTGGTTAGGTATCTGTTCAAGCTATTATCTCTTTGACAGACTTCTTCTTGGAGTGATATCACGATCTCTTTGTCAGTTGTCAATTTATCAGATTGTTATTGATGTTCAGTTCAATTTCAGATTAGTCGTCAATTTTTCATTTGTTAATGAATCATAATCATCAATCATCTTTAATTTAGGGATTTCTCCTTTCACTGATTTACTAGCCAATAATAATTACGAGATAGCTCCAAATAATGTATAACCATTCTCAGTTCTCATTTCACAGGTCGTAATGTCTCTAAATCAACTTCAGTTTCCGAGTCATCTTTCTTAGAAATCTTCTCCTTTTTATCTGCACTCGATCGTTGTATTTTTACTTTTTTCTTTTTCCTATCCTTCTTTGTTTTCACCCCTTCCGGAGCGACTCTCTTTGGCTGTTCCTTAAGTTGAAGTTTTGCTCGTCGCTGAAATGTTTTTGCGCAATATTGAGGAATGTTTTTCAGGTTAAGGTAATAATATGTGAATAAAAAGATGACAGAGAACATTAGAGCGCCTCCTAATGAAACTCCAATCAAAATAACATACATGTGAGGAAGAACGAAGAAACGATGCCTGTTAGAATGCCCAGATTCACCAGATTTGGCTAAATGTGGTTCATGATCTGTCAAATGCTGATTTCCAGGGGAAATAACTGATGCCTTCCGACTCTCATTGTTTTGTCTACAATAGACGAAAAAACTTCATTTCCTATAATAACTGCTAGAAATTGCAAAAGTCTAAACCAGAAAATAGGATGCTCTCAACATTAGTACAATATTATTAAAGCTGTTAATTATTGATCATATATATATATATATATATATATATATATATAGATAGATAGATAGATAGATAGATAGACCGATAGGCTTAAGGACTGACTTACAAACAAAATAATAGACGGATTCGTAGATAGACTGACAGGTGGATAGAAAGAAAGAAGAAGGACAAATAACACAGGATGACAGGTAAGTGTTATCTATTTATGAAGAATCATCTTCATGAGGTTGAAAACATGTGTCGTGTATCTTTAAGTCTTACCTTGACTCCTGGTGATGCAATGCCGCATTTAATTCCTTCTTGGTGTTTTTGAGAAGGGGAATATTTACATCTTGTTTCATGCTCTTAATTTTCAATAATAAAGATGGTTTGGCTGTACTTTTACTCCTTATGTAATGTTTCGTTCCCAGATCGAGTGTGTAATTCAATGTTTTATGATGAGTGTTCTCTGGTGATGTAATGTTTAATCTCCTCTGCAGTTTTGCTGTTCAAAGAGATAGTATCAAAAAATACAAAGTTTAAAATTTAATTGAGCTCAATATATTTTATACGACAAATGTGATCCAAAATTTATACCAATGCTTTTCTTTTTGCTGGTAATCGCCGTTTGAAAATAAGAAACATGTAATCATTGTTTGTGTGACAGTAGGGATGATGGCCTTAACAGATAGTTGTTACAGTCTTAATATGTAGCATATGTGGGAATTATTCCCGGTAGGAAATCTTCTAAGCTGGGGGATACAGTTGCAACGGAAATGCTGGCAGAGGAACGTGTTAACATTTGATCATAATAAACTTATACTAACAAATGTGATGTTGACTACATGATTTTCAAATCCAGTCTATTATCAGCATAAGATCATCTTGCCTACTTCTGTTAGTGAATTCAATTGATTTTTCTATCAATTATGCTAATGGGAGAAAATTGTATAAAATGATTAAATATTGTTGATGCTTTATTTTTCACTTATTGCTGTGCTAAATACCTATTATATGATCATAACCTTTGTGTTTATTGGTTTATGTGCCAGCTTTGAATTTGAATATCTTTGACTTATCGATGCAATTACCCCGGAAATAGCCTTCATTAAAAATGCATAATATGTAGACAAATGTACATATAGTTTCCTTGGCACCGTAGGTTAGGTAGTTTGTACCAGATGGGCTTAATAGCAGACAAGGATGCTAAAATTTCCCCTCATCTACTATACACATATTCCATGCCTTCTACATCTTATAATATATTCATATTTTCATGTTTATCATTTACACTTGATCTCATTTATTCTGACCTTTCGGTTCTACTCTGTATTTCTTCTCTTGTGTCTGTTTTTCGGCCATTTGGTGATAAGTGTAATTGTTCCCTTGTGTATTGTTAAAATTGTCAAGTATATGTCACTTTTAATATATTTAAGCAATATGAAAATATTCTTGTAAAATCTGTTCTTTAATGCATTGATCCTTTCTCATCACTTACGTAACACCATACTTTTAGGTCCGTAAACGTTCTATGTATACATTTTAGTACAGTTTTCGGAAGAAGAATTATTCGAAATGTTAAAAAGTGTTGAACTTCTTGAAGTCTTAATACATTTATTAAACATGGATGATTGATCTCTTCACATACATATACAAATAATTTATATATATATTATTCAAATAGCCAACACACACCCACATATATATATAATATTTTTATATATACATATATTTATATATATAAATTTTTCTCATCAAAGAATTCTTCTTCCTTAT
>JANTCA010015889.1:1722-17139 GCA_024741275.1 Chironex yamaguchii | reverse complement strand
ACACCGTACATCTTACACGTAGATTTATTGCAGAGGGTGAACCAACTTTGGTTCGAAACGTTCACCAAATGCCATCCTGGATTTGTCGAGCGAAATAACTTTTTGGAAATTTCTTATTAGAAATAACTTGCAAATTTTGACTTAGTTATTTTTTGTTACCTATTAGCAACTAATCTAAACACTGTTTGGATACAAACTAACTTGGAATTTGACAAAAAGAAGAAATTCTCAAAAAATTATGGACATAATGTGAATCTGAGGACGACTTTTGTCGTCTCTCTTGTTCTCCGATTATTAATAAAACTGTGATTCCCGCCTAGTTGTTCTTTTTGTGGTAATTTTTTACTCTAGGCATTAAAGCATTAAGCATTGATGAGACAGCCTCTTCACTAAACAAAATATAATAACTGAAACATAAATTTCAAGAAAAATCAAATGAAGTAACAAAAAATTCATTATCGAGTTCCGTCTTGGCAATTGTGGGTTTTTTTTGCTGATGGTGCCAGTGGTCTTAAATGTACTCCCTGAGGCACTAACATGAAGTCTTCTTTCTCGGGCCATCAAATTTATTAATTTCATTGATTGGTCATTACGTCAAGCCAATTGCACCATTTTCTTCAACATGTATGGCAGAGTCGACAAGAGGGGGGTTATTAATTTGTTAAAATAATTTTGAAATTCACGGTGCAAAGAGCCTGCATCCCTCTTGACGGCCCTGTTGTGAAGATGCTTAGAATATGCATTCATCTTTGATTACCTAAGTGTGCAGGTGTTACGTTAAATGCAGGTTTGGTAAATGATATATAAATTAATCCACGCACTATGTAATAGGCTCTAATTTTGATTGTACGTTTTTTAAATTTTCTTTCAATATTATTCTATTGTTCTAAAGATTAATCCCTCTCCTCCTCGTTCACAACTCTTAAAACTCGTAATAGTAAAACTAAATGTCCCATTCTTAACTTAGATATTGAAAGAATATGATAGAAGATGTGCTTGTTAGCAAATCTAGAAATTAAAGTGAGAATACTGTGCAATTAGCACCATCATTGAGTCATTGCTCAGATCATTTAAACTTGTTTCTGGGTTACATTTTTACCTCCGCCAAGGAAGTATTGTTTTTGGTGGCGTTTGTTTGCCTATTTGTCGGTTTTCTGATTGTGCAGGATTACGTAAAAACTACTGGAAGGATCCTCATGAAAAAAAAATCGGATGATGAGTCTTGATCCAAATGAGATCACATTAAATTTTGGGGTCGATTCGAATCATTGCCTGGATACTAAAAAATCCCCCTAAATCGCAAAATCCCTATCTCTCGTTATCAGCCGACTTTAACAAAAATCACTTCTCGGCCAATATTTGGACGACTAGAAAGTGGCTCTGTGGGACAATAGATTGAGGCATGTTGTGTCATCGGATTCATCTTGACGTCAAAACTTTCGACGATTTTGACCTCATGACGACATAACTGGTTAGTAATATTATCTTCAAAAAAGTGACTAGGAAATCATTGCATGAAAACCCCTGTCAACTGAATGATAATACTGGCTTGGGGGAGGTTTGCCCTCTTGGAGTGCCTCTAGTTCTAAATAAAATAATCAGTTAATAAGAAAGAACAGGAAACACAAAAAACAAGTAAGTTAGATGAAAGAATAAATGCTTTCCTCAATATATATGGCAGTACGCCTAGCCTTCTACAAGAGCCCAGATCCACAGACCCCTTTTTAAATAACAATTCCAAAGTAATTACATTTTATCATAAGGAGAATATCAGAAAAATACAAGCCTTCTTGAATTTTAGAATTTAAAAACGGACTAGGAACAAGCTGAGACGGGCCATTAGGTCATTCTAAAATTGCTTATTGTTAATCAAGCACCCAGGGCCGCCGTGAGCTAGGACAGGCCCCGGGGCAGCTAATAGAAACGCCCCCCCTTTTAAGCTTTTTAAATTTTCAAACAAGACATTTTTGGTCATTTCAAGTAGACTATCAAAAAAGGGAAACATTTGCTATTGACTACGCTGAGAAGTTCTGAAATGTCTTACACACTAAAATATTAAAATATGTTTACTTTCGAGCCTTTTTTTAATACAAAGGCATTAATCACGTCACTGAAATCAACATTACGCAATGCTTAAAATTGCCAAGTCAATTAAGCGGTCCTGCATTATTGTGCGGCACTGCAAGCACTCTTGACAGATTATAGGATTAAAGGGAAGAAAATTTCAGAACAGCAGGAATCGATATAAATTTACTGACTCTTGTGAAAAGTGTAAATTGCTTGTACTTCTTCGATTCTTTTAAAGATTCTTTTATTCTTCTACTTACCCTTAGATTGTTAAGGAAGTCGAGAGAGCTAGAAGTGGACATGAGCCAGAAGTAGTCACTGCTATCGAAAAATCCTGTGTGTTGCTGTAGTAATACAAGGAGATTTTTCAATGGCAAACAGAGATAAACCGTTGTGTTGCATTGGCACCCGAAAACTCCTAACAAATTTATGAAGTTGCTTCATGATAGTTTGCAATGTAAGGTTAATTAAATCAATTGTAAACTGGAAATTTTAATGCAACCATTACTTCAGAGTAGTAAAGTATGTCGTTGTATTCATTTCGTGCCAATCATCGTTTAAAAGAGAAGACACGTGAATGAATTGCAGTCTGTTTAATGCAAGGAATAAAAAATGTAGTGAAACTGATCACTTTATCTCCTTAGTTAGTCACAAAGCAAAGTACAAGGTCTCGTAAGTTGATGCAAAGGCTTTCCTTATCACATGTTGGGCTTTGGGGGAATTTTCTTAAGGAAATTTCCAGAGCAGGAGGAGGAAAGAGGTGGAAATGAAACAAATAATGTAGGATCACAAACAGCTTTTCTTAGACTTCTGTTCTTCGTATTCCATCCTTTCCAGACAGATTCAAGGAGGATAGCAAAAAGCAAATCCCAAATATTATCAATTTCCCGACTTTAAGATTCAAAATATTAGGAAAATAGTATGCGCAAATTAAGATATAATCAAACACCGGTGTATTGTAACTCGTTTAATAGAACATGGGTTCATGATCTTAAATTGAAGGCAAGTGAATGTGTCTGAAAGCAGCAGGATCGTCTCACTACCAAACTGCGAAAAATTTGCCCTCGGATATTTGCCTTGGATCTAATAGCAAACAACGACCAGTATGAAGTCTAGCCAAAGCACTTCGTACTGTCTCTAATAGACAAATCTCTATTTGCCAACGTGATCCACCAAAGTTTCCCAACCAATTTCATCATTATTGCACAACAAATTGAAAAACATGTCTTCCAGGTCAAAGGGAGATTAAATTCAGGGTTAAAACTAGTGAAAATCATATATGTTACTATATTGATCTTCTCTACCCAGTAATTTGTAGACAAAATACCACCCTTTCACTAGCCTCTACGGTCAAAGCTGTGACAACACGTACTTTTTCCTCAATCGGGGATATTTCTTCCTTTTTACAATAGTGATATTTACGCTCATTTCTTCCATCAAAATGTTTGCAGAATATGGAGTGAAATATTCTTTCTTGCTTGATCTTACATATAGAACTTAGGACCGATAAGAAACGTAGTTCAGCGTCAATAACAATTACACTGGGAACATGTTTTAATTAAGTTAATTTAAACACGAAAACAACAAAAGCACAAATTGACTTAAAGAACGTTTCTTATAGAGGTACCATTTCCTGGTATCACGATAATCGAGATACAGAGTAAGTTTTAGATTATCTTTTGGATATCAACGCTCATGTTACAAAAATAATTCCATTAGGAGAGTCCAAGCTAAATTTGAACATCGTCTATACACAAATTCACTTCTCTGAACTACGAAGTCCATTAAAAATGAAAAATGTTGCCATCTTGGAACGAAACGTCCAGATTAAATTTATTTGTATTTGGCAGTAACCATCAGATTTCATTCAACAGTCTGTGTGCGAAGTGTTTTAATTTTTATCTTAATATCAGACTACTATGTATAAAGTTGGAACTCAAAAACTGTCCCATATCAAGTATTTCATATATGAATTTAATACCTTCGTCGTTCATCTCCCGTAGTTCTGTGTTACTACAAAATCTTCAATTCTGAGAAGTGGAATTAAGCGAGACTGATGTGCATAAACTTAACCGACTTTAGCAAGTTAGCCGACATAGAACCTTGGTGCTTCGATGTAAACTGATAAAACGGATCCAAGGACGCACAGAACAAAACAAACAAGAAAAAAGCGGTCGACAACCTTGGCAGCCATTCTCCATTCATGTTTACACTCGTCCTTTGTTTTGCTGGACTCCATACAGCCAGTGATATAATCTACGTCCTGTGTGATTTTGATAGCATCCAGATTACCAATAGTATATGGTTTTAGTTCTTCATCATTCTGTGCTCTTTTTGTACTCGAAGATGTATTGTCACCATGGCTAATATTTCCATTTGCATAATTTACTTTGGGCTCTTCATAGCCAACGTTGTCCAGTGCGAATTCACTCGGTTGCTTTTTGGTTCTGGTAGAACAACTCTTTCTGGTCTCCACAAGAAGAACTTTTGCCATCCATCCGTTCAGAACAACAGTTATAAACCATGGAACTTTAGTTGAACTACTGTCGTTGAAAAATGTAAATTTGATTGCCAATGCACTTGACAACAAAGTTAAAGCGGATAGTACTAGAACAGAAGAAAAGAACTTTGAAGCCAGGGGAATAGACTCAGATGTCGGGGGTATGCTTTCTGATATCAACAGCAGGAAGACCATCATTGCTAGCAGATTTGTAATACCTAATCCAACTCTTTCTCCGCACTCTGGAGGTAGAAAGTACGAAAATGCAGCCAGACAGGCAATAAGGACGCCAGGCCAAATAAGGTTCATAAGGTAAAATTTCGTTCGTCTAATCATATTTATGCTGAACGTTATATCAGGGTAGGGTGCATTGGGACAACAAAGATAGTAAACAACATTTCTTTTGGTGGGTACTCCTTCCAATACCCATTCTCCACTTGAAAGGTAATTTCTTAAATCTGCACCTCCTCTCCTTTGCAAACTTAAATTGGCTTTACTGCCATCATATGTCCACAGTCCAAATTGAAGAGGACATGATTGGCGATCGAAAGGAAAGTACTGAATGTCAATGGTACAGTCACTTTTTAGCACCATGGGACAAAACCAAGAACATGATCCATCGTGTCGGACAATAATATTGGTTTTCATAGCAAAATCTAGAAGTCCTCGTCCCTTATCATCTGCACTAAAGTGAAGAAAAATTTAAACAAATGATTATACTAAACTTAATAAAGATTTCATAGATTACTTGGGTCAATCTTAGTTATTAACCTACTATCATCCCTCTTATAGGAAGCAAATACCTTATTTTTGTGACATACCTTTGTAATTAAAGTTTCAAATCAACAAATGTAGAAGTGCAACAACTATACAGTGGTGCTGAACATTTCAAAAGGATGGTAATTATTGGTGATAGTGATAGCAATGATGATGATACACTGTTGTTAGCCATAAAGATAAAAATACTAACGATCATAGCTTACATATATAACTTGCAGAAGTAATGATAGTGGAAACTATGTTTCTCTGTGACAAACCCGTAATTAAAATGAATATTCATCCTACCTATTATAAAGCACGAGATCAGGCCGCCAAAGTTGATCCGGTGGAAAATTCACCTCAATGATTCCACTGTAATTTTGAGGGTTCCATGTAAGATAAGCATCTTTCCAGTACTAAGGAAGAGAATAATTGTTTTGAAAAAATAAAAATGACTTTGCCATTTTAATGTTGGCATATGTGTGCAACATTTTTCAAATATATTAAAATTAGTACACAACAATATCTCTTTGTCGTGTACAAACTAGCAAGTTTAAAATAGACAAGATTATGTTGGTAAAGTAAAGTTCTATTATAGTCAAAAGCAGACAAGAGGGGTCTAACTTAAACTGTCTCAGAACATTCGAGTTGTCAAGGAATTGTTTGTACGTTGTATTTTTAATGTCGATGAACAAGGTAGATTGATGATGAGGTATTGCGTAGGTCTAAATCTGGTTTTCTACTCGGCTAAGATGATCTGATAGCAAAACGAAAAGACAACACCACTAAAGACATCGCAATTGTTGTCAAAGACTATATGTGTAAGGTGAATTCTTTTTTCAGTCAAATTTAATGGCATTAACTTACAAAAACACTGAAAACTAATTAAAGATTTTAGACGCTGTTGGTTTACCAAGGCATTATCGGTGTACGAATGAAACCTGTGAGCTTTAAACTAAGTGAGGTTTACATATAGGATAGTTTTATGAATGAGTAGCAAAACAACCTTGTGTCAAAAAAGTTTAATGTGGTATATAATTATTTGAGTGACTCTTCTTGAAAGTCTCTTAGTTCTCTAATCGTACTAAAAGTAAAGGGTTCCGTGTTTAGGTTTATATCTTCACAAATTCCTTTTCAAATCTGTTACAACTTGATATTGAATTCAAGTGAAATTAGTTTTTGTGACATTCACCAATGAATTGACACAACAGTTAGGCTGTGGTAGGAAAAAGCAGTAAACAAACAGTTGAAAATTCAAAATATTGATGTTTTAGTTGACTTCGATTGATTTGCAAATACGGTAGGATAGATATGCTCATACCATAATCTCTAGCACTTTTGTATCTGTTGAGTTCTATTATAAGTAAAAAATGGCTAAGTATTTAGTATTATGTGAATTTTTCCTAATTGGAGAGCCAATTCGAAGAGAGCTGTACCTTGCTAGCTTGCATACTTGAGGACGTATGGCGTTCTCTTGCAAAAGCCTTACAATACAGTTCAAATTATCAATTTCATTACAAAAATTACCTCTGTTACTAAACGCTTAAAGAAGCGTATTATCTGAGCATTTTCCTAAAATCTAAATGTAGAGTGTGTCCCAACACTGTTAGAAAATTTATAGCAAGTAATGGATACAAAACCTAAGAAAGCCTCAACTTATTACAGTAAGCAAGGGAGAATGCAAACGTAAGAAAGGAATTTCTTATTAAAATATATTACCAGTCGGATCCAAGTATTGGTGGTTAGGATTTGATTCTTTTCATCCTGAAGGACGGGAAAAGATATTTCGTCTATTAATATATGCTTTAATAAGCTTCTATGCTAAACACAGGTTGTTAGTTAAAGCACGGGTCCAATTTGCAATAATAAAATATCGCGACTTTAAAATCCTTTTTACGAAGTTACTAGACTGATCGAATCTAATTTGTTCAAGAATTATCAGCAAATCTCTTGCAGGATGCTTTCAATGCCTTCATTTATTTAAAGGTAGGTACGATAGCAATTGTTTAAACAAATCCTATATTGACTGGAAAAGGAAACACTGACATCAACCTGCTGTAAAGATTTTCTTGAATCCTATGTCTTGTACATTAAACATTTGACAATTCACGTAAATTCGTCACATAGCAAAGGTGGGAGAGGCAAAAGTGACAACCAAAGCCTATTACACTTGCATCAAACGTTACTTTGCCATTGAGTATTTAAGCAAATGTCGGTTAACACATGCCTCCCTGTATCTATTATTGATCACGGTATTCTTGTTTCTAAGCTTGATGGAGAAACGGAATTTTCACAGCTTTAAGGGATGAAAAATAAAGGCAGGGGGAAGCCTGGGCTGATATATTCAAACACAGAAAGACAGAAGATGAATGGATGGAAACGTTGACTTCTGGTTAGTTGGCTGGACAAAAATATGCATGCATGGATGGTTACAACAACAGATAAGCAAATGGAAGGAAGCAGGACAATGGATAAAATGATTGGTCTGTCGATGTAGACTTCAAATGAAAAGAAATATGAAGAGATGGAAGGATGTATTGATGGCGAGAAGGAAAAATATAAATATGGCTGGAGCTATGAAAATATGGTATGTAAATAGGAAGAAAAATTATGCTAGAATATGATTCCATGATATAAATGAATACATAAATCAATTGCTGAGTTAGTGGGAACGGATGGAATGGAATAATTGGTTCATTTGCTGATGTATTGATGTGTCATGTTCCGTAGCACATTAGAGAAAACCCATATAAAACGAGAATTCGTTCGGCCATGTTGACTCTCGCTCATAACAAAACGCAACATAAATAATAATTAGTCTAATGTCATACTTCAGGGACTGCTACTGAGTTCAGAATATACTACATTATGGATGCGTGATTGGATAACTGGAAAATAAATGAATGCATATGAATTAATTGACATTTGTCTGGAAATTATTACAGGCTAGCGGAGTCTAGTATATTCACTGTGCATAGCATATAACATTGTACGTTTGTAAAACCGAGAACAAAAATTATAAAAGTGTATATTTTTGCATTTTTTGAGGTAGATCATCCGTATTTGATCTCCATCAACGTTATCTGTATGATGACAACTCTTGACAAGATTTTCCAATAAAGAGAAGATATAAGCACACTTCAGAAAATATGTGAGTTATAAAAATAAAGCAATTCATTTACGCTAAAATTTGAAGAGATTTTCGTAAAATTTTGACATTTTGTATGAACCATACTGGGCCATTGTAAATTAAACAAAGTCTTGCTTTGATATACAAAACAAGACAATTTAGATATAACATTACAAAGACCTACGAAAGTTTGCAGAATAAAAAGTAGTTTTAATAGTTATATACCGACAAAATATCATAGTAAACTTACTAAATCGACAATTGCTCTCAAAGCAATGTCCATCCGAACATCCACTGTGTCCATGAAGTTCCTCACTGGACGTACGCTACTAAAATATTTTGACATCAGAGTTGTTTTAAGCTCGTACTCTCCTTTTCGATTACCTGGAAAAAATTCTTATGAGCTTAAGATTAAAGCTCAGTAAGTCCAAGAAATAACAAAACACTTTCTTACCTGTACCAAAAATGTGGTGTGTAATTTATACAACAGCCTGAAGATCGAATCAAAGTACACTGATTGCAGATCCGGACTCTTAATTACGTAGGGTTTACCCTCGCTTTGGTTTAGGTAAGAATCACTATTGCTTGTAATAGTACTAGTATTATTTCAAACCATTCTGTCGATTCATATTATTAAATCTGTTAGCTGTTTAAGAGGACCTGTTCAGAATAAAAATTAGTGGAAATTTCGAAGGAAAATAAAAGATTTATTGCATAAAGTTTTGCAATTTAAAGTTTCTAAAATTGATTGTAGACTAAACGTAGAAAGAAACCGTGTTTAAGGGCTTTAATTTATTATGCATCTTTTAAAATCTGCAAGTTGCAAGAAAATTGGGGATCAACTACACCTTCAAATTTTGCAACCTTAATTTGCAGAATTGGACTCCAAAAGAGTCACTTGAGTAGTTTTAAACACTTTTTCTCTCAACTTCTGTGTACTACATTATACTTTTCAAAATTCTATCGCATTTACTGCTTTCTTCTTGAACTATTATCCCGGAATCATTACTCTGTCTACTGTGTCGAACAAGCTGTGCTTAATTTAATCACTTTGTGTTACATTAAATCACAAGACATTACGACAAATGAATGCTATTAAATTGTATTATGTCATGTTCATTTTGTCACGATTGGTATTCTCTTAAAACGAACATTATATTGTACTATACACAAGTGATGTATTATGTTACGTAACTTGTCACTGGACGTACAAAAGTGGAGATGACGTATAAAAGGTTGCAATAGGCTAAAGGTCTACTCCACTCCCTTCTGATATTATTTATAGTTCAACAATTAAGCCGCAACTCCTAACACAACTTTAAGTGCTTCTCGGATATGTTTGATGTTCACGAGAGCATGTCTGAGCTCTTTTGAATTGGTCATTGGTCTTTACAAAAGCATACACACGACGGCTGTATGACAGAGCAAATATGAATTTCCATCATTTGTATTAATTTCAAAAAACGTACGTTAATGACAAGGGAGGAAAAGACAGCAACAGCCAATATCATGTGCCAAAACAAAAAATAATGTTATGAATACCAGGTTAAGAATCACAATCATCACTGTTTGCTAGAAAACCTGGTAGCACTCAATTTGATAGCTCACCAGTTATGTTATATTAGACAAGGAATACTACATTTAAGTCTGAAACTAATTTAGTGCTTCTGCTAGAGTAGTTAAAATGTAAATGACAAAATGACAAATGTTGCTCTTAAAGTAGCTAACAAAATGTCTTACCTGTGGACTGGTTTGCTTCGAGTGAATAAAGGCAGGCAGCAAACAAGAGCAGGCATCTCAGATGCTTCATGTTTGTTTTGGGTTACCTAAAAAAGAGAGACACGCATTAGATCCAGTGAGTATCAGTTTTCCTTCGAGATTTGGAAACACATCTCGACAAATATTCCACCAAATTTACGTCTCGTGTTTACTTCAATTCACTTCAGGTAAAATCGAGTTATATCCAAATCTGAAAACAATGTTTAATGCAGATCTAAAAAGGCAATATTTGTTCTCACCCTATACATTAGAACCAACTAATTAATACAAGAACTTGTTGAGATTCACTGAGATACCTTACTTTCGAAAAACGTCGATCAACTTTCTTTCAGGAACTAGATGGCAGGTTCTCAGCTGAAGAGTAAGTAAATTGTTCTGGAATGTGCATTTGTCTGTTCACTTTCCATCATGTTTGACTATCGTGAATTATTGCTTACTCAGATCAACCAATAAATGCTTTAAGCGTCGGAGACAAAGCTCGAGACATCCGATTCCTTACAAAGTAATGACGTTGTGTTTCCCCCGAAGAATATGCAAGAGAGAAATTCCTATTAATTCCATACAGTTTTTATTTTCCGTACCAAATCTCATATTATGATACTTAATCCAATGAACAGTTAGACAAGTGAAAAAGTAGTTCAAGACGTTTAGGAATGACGTGATGCATTATAAAATGCTTATACCTTAATCTTATCTTAACTATGATCTTTGATCCCACTGTTCTCGCATTAAGACTTCAATGGTCGTGTACTTGTCCTTATTAGCTTACCTATAAACTTAAGCTGTCAATATTTGATATTACACACGTGCATTGCATCTTGTAAGGTTGGTTTACCAGAATGCTTATTAAGTGAATACGCTACTGGACAACGTGGGGGTGAATGTTAATTGTATTACGTAAAATGGCTTCGTTTCGGCTGATTGAAGATTAAAGCATACCAGAGGCAACGTTAGTCAAGCCCGCTAACAGTGCAGATGAACTTGTTTGATAGTGACTTGTCCACGGGCGACAAATAGAATGTACATAGATTGATGCTGTCTTTCTGTGGTATAGACGCCAAGAGGTATGCAGGTTAAAGCTTGATATCTGTGTCATACCGAAGTTGATGTCAACATGTGACAAATTACGATTTATATAGGTTGGAAAACTGTAATGAAATACTTCGTAAAATCTGTTTATGAATACTGACGATGATGTCATATGGGTTGTCATGGTAGCTTTCAGCTGTTTGCCCTACCCATTCGGCAGGTCAACAGGAGCACCTTCTGACATCGGTCGTCAACAAACTTTGCCAGATGAGTGAAGTCAGATGCCAAACCTTTCCTGTGTCTAATGGATGTAGGTAGATATGTAAATGGATCACACGGTGGTGAACATATGTAGGTATATATGAATGTGGAGACCTCTAGACATTGACCGAAAAACCGTTGCATTTACACGGTTTATTGTGACTGACGTTAATGACAATGATAAGTTATTTGGGTGTAAGGTAACTGAGTCGCATAGACTTGGATAGGTAACTAAATTGTAGATCCAAATGAATCCACTGTCATATAAATGGTACTGTTTTGTGTCGCTTGTTGTAACTAATTAGTACGTAGATAATTGTTAGTTATGTCAGAAGGAGGTCGCTGCCAGGTATCACTCTTTCAGATATCGCCTTGTAGTTTACTGTGTCAGGAAGGCTTGTAGATTCACTAACATAGTAGACACGATTATCATACGGAAGCTGCTGTAAATAATGCTTTGCTCTTTCAGATATCGCCTTGTACCACAGAAAGATATTTCACATATTTGTCACGAATCACGTAAATAGTCGTTGCTTATGTGGGACGGAGATTGCTCTTTGTCTAGGAAATTTTTCACTTGTTATTAGATAAAGGTTGCAGAAATTTGCTTATTGGAAAGTTACGTGTTAATTGGCAGTAGCCCAAGTGCGAGAGGTTCGTTGTTTTGCTGGATTACTGTTTCCGTCAATACAGGTAATGTTGTCATTTAATCCTAACCTCCACCAATTGTTTCACTCGGATGTCTTTTAAGTTGATGGAACATTGAATTATGCCTTTGGAGCGTCAGTTATTTCCTTATTAATCATCAATTAAATTTGATCAAAGTCATAAACGTAACTTCTTGTAGACATAACCGAAGAAGGAATCCATACAAATGAAAATACCTCAGACAAGTTGTTGTATTTTTACTTGGAATAAAATGTGGAAAGCTAACTAAACTTTGTAGCGAGCAATAAGACGACTCTGCAAATTTACAATTTTATACTTAAAATACTAAACTTTTTCCTTTCCTCAAAATCTTTTAACCGTAAGAAGATAGTTAAATCTCTATCACTTATCACATCTATAAGATTTATGATATTCCTGTAAGCTGCATCTGAGAGGCATCATTGGCGTATCTAGTGACCACACCTATACTCCTAAACAGATGAATACTTTAGATTACATCTGGTTAGCATTATCAGTTACCTGAAAGAGTAACACATGGATAGGATAGCTTCTTTTACATGTGCTTTACTTTAACTTACCCCTAATAAGCAATCAATTGTAGTCCACAGCGTTTGCTAGAATACAAAATTGTGTATAGAATTAAACCGACTGGTTAAATGACTGTCTTTCGTATTTCACATAGCATCCTTACGTTACTGTCTCTAGAAGCTTCTAAAGAAAGATGACATTTCTATAGCTGATTACGAACGTTTCGCTTATCAGAGTAAATCGTATTCTCTGTAGACGCAACAGAGAGCCCGTAACATTTCTAATATATCGCTTTACTTAAGTCATAACATTTTCTAGATACACATGTTACAATCAACTGCGTGTTTTAACGCAAAAAACTAGCTTAAATAGTCAATGTGTAAATTTAATGATGTACTATTTCAAGAATCCAGAAATCCATTGATTACAACAATAAACTAGAGGCATTCGGAGAACGCTGACTTCTGAAAAGCAGCTCATTTTATCTTCCCTCCCTTCCCCGTATTTTGATTCATAATAAAAAGAGTAGTGTTTATTTGTCTTATTAAGGTTACTCTCTATATAGCTATTTTTGAAATGTGTATGCCGGAAATACGTATCTGATTCCTATGTCTATATTTGATCTAGTATTTCTTGTATGTCTACACTTTTGGTCCCAAAGATCAACTTTTCTTGCCTACTAGCCTTTCTTGCCACGAATCGTTGTGAATTTGCAAGTCTCCAAATCTATCTTTTACGTCCTTTTGAACTGGCTGGAATCGTATTCTTCATTTCTTATCAATTACTGCGATCAATTTTTGTAGATTATTATAAGATAAAGACTCTTTTAAAAATCCTGAATTCCTTTGACCACCCGGGTCACCAAATTAGCCACTTGTTTGGAGACTTATCCTGAACGTTACTAAAAATTGTATCAAAACACATTCATCAAACTGTTTCATCTAATTTACGTACTAGATGAAACAGTTTATCATCTCTTGAGCGGACTCTATGAACATCGATCGACAGATTTTTCTCCTACTGTCAGGCTTGCGCCAGGAGAAACTGTATGGCTAGTAGGCATACGGACAGGCAAGCAGGCAGACAGACAAAAAGACGAACAAATAGAAGTCAGGGAACACATACCCTCCCTCGAGGACGTAAGAATGACTGTCCAGCACAAGAAAATTACTCAGCTGTAATAAAATGGGTAAATATTAAGCTTTAGGCTATTCACTTCTACGTTATTTAGTACTGCAAAGACGAACTTCTTTATTGGTGACAGTGATTTTCATAATTCATCCTATCAATTGTGCAACATATTCTCAATGTCGTATAAAAATTTACAAATACTTACCGAAAAGGGAACACTTTTCATCATATTACATGGTTTTTATTTGTAACCATATTTGATCGGCTTATTTAACCAACAAGATTATTATTTTTCCACCGATGTTCACTTCTTATTACCTCAAATTAGAAAATTTTTAAACTGGCATTAAATACGTATAAAAGCTTCCTAACCTTTATTAGAATTGGCGCCTAAATTTTAGACCGTTTACATTTTTTCATGCATCAAATAATCGAATTGTCTGTCATAAAAGAATCTGCTAAACACGAACTCCAGTCTCTCGTCACTTACCTCATATGAAAGAATTCAGTACAACAGCCCTACTTGATATTCGTACATGTGATCACAATCGATAAAGTATCATATAAAAAATGTCAGGGCTCGCAACAACTAAAGCATCGTTGGGGCCTGAGTAACTCCCCCCACCCCGCAGAAGTGACGAAGCAGCTTGCAGGAAAGGCCAAAATTCAAGATGGCGACTGGTCGAAGAGAGACAGTGGATACTTTTGAAAAAGGCTCAGATTCTGGGAAGAAAGAAAGTCGGGCTCCCTTTCGGATAGGAGTGTACCATGATAAGTCTGATGGAGTAGTAAAAAACATGTTTACAATTTGTTAACAAAGGATATGTATTCTAATCGTACTTTCGTAAATCTAAGCATATTCTCACACAATTGCTTTCCTGTTATGATAAGACGCTTTGTTACAATCTGGAAAGCTAGTCCAAATTTACACATGTACTATTTGTAGCACCAACATCAACAAATTATTAAGTATATTATAAATTATCAATATTAAGAATTGTAAAAATCTCTAGCTGAATTTTCAAATTTATGCATAGAAAATAACTTAAATGGTAACCAGCCTGTTATGCTAGAAGTATTGAAAAGACAGCTGTATTATGGATCCTTTTTGCTGTTGACTTTGAAGAGAAATCCTTTCCTCAAGCAAATCAATATTAGAATGAAAACTAACCAAGTACTTAAGACAAAACGATAAAAGCGGGAAATGAAAAACTAGAATTACGGATTTCGAAAACGAATACGGATGAAAAGAGACAAAAGCACGGAAATAGACAATTCTAGTGGAATGAAGGTCAGAATAATAATGCTTGAGATTGAGAATTATAGCTTATGGGAAAAAATAACTGAAAAAGGATGAAAAAAGCAAAGGGAGCGATTGAACATATATAAAATTACATATGAATTATATATATACATTTTGGTGGATTCAGTGTAGCCACTCCAGTGAAGCCAAAACTTGAGAAGAACTATTCGGATAAGTTGAAAGATAAGCTAGATTTTTGTCCTCAAAACGGCAAAAGATATCAAGAACTCCCATTGAATCGTCATTAATATCTTTAAAAAT
>JANTCA010015888.1:0-47850 GCA_024741275.1 Chironex yamaguchii | reverse complement strand
GTTCACTAGAAGGAATTGATGCTTGGCGTACAGTGGCTGGAACATGTTGTTTGATCCTGTCACCCAATCTTTGAGAATGGATTTTCTAACTAGGATTGGAAGGAAGAGATTGTATTGGACATTCTTAGAAACGTGATGGGAAGCAAGAACTCGTGTTCGGACAAATTGTCAGAAACTCGGTAGTGGACTAAGTCTATCTTTAAAATGAAATTCTAATAACTTCTGCCCTGACAACAAATAAAAATTTGTTTTCATTATTGGAAAGTTCACACTATTTGCCTATGGATTAAAGTTGTTGATAAATTAATACTTCTGGCAATCCAAAGGGCTTTTAAGTGCGCTGCGATAAATTTTACAACTAGAAATGATAGGATAGCTAAAGCACTTTAACTAAAAGCACATCTTTCTCATATCTTGGTTAAAAGTTCAAATTTGTTCAAGACATGAGAACTGTATTAGATCGCAAAATGGGCCGTTCTTTTCGACATAATTCATTGTAAGCAAAGTTTCTTTGTCAGCTTTTGCCTCGTATTTCCTATATCAAAAGTAGCAATTCATGACATTTGAAGGCCTACATTTGCTTAAAAACATCCAAACATCATTTTCTTTACTCTGTCATTGACTGTAGTAGAATTACTGGATTAATAAAATTTACTTATTACAGACATTGAATTCTAAATGCTAGACAGAGGCTTATATGCTTTTTAGTGACATGTTGTATAAACATTCAGTCATTTGAATATTCAATTTAGACACGCATCAATTCTCTTTTTCCCTAGAGCTCATTAGAACTTCGAAAACTCCAATGATAAAACTTCTGATTTACTGTTTCAGAGTCATTTTCCGTAATAAATTAATAGTTCGCAAGAAAGGTGACAGCTTGTTACCAAAACACTGGAGAAAGAGTTAATTTTAGAGGGACAGTGCCCTAAAAACCAAAAATGGTGCAAACTCCAAACCTAGACATGGTCATATTCCGATAAACTAATTAAAACGCGTGGGAGATGAAGTATTAAAGTTGTTTCTTAATAGTGAGTTAATATTTTGAAAAAATTGTAGAAAACATTTCATCGTAACATGAGGAAATTCAAGGGAATACACCATTGTTACGAGACGAGATGATAGCAATGAATTTTTCCTCAAACAAGACAATTGCAGTTGGTAGAAATTTATGCAAGGATGGTCGTTGTGGGTTTGGTACGCTCCTCTGCTCCATTGCGCGCTTAAAACGGAAATGCTCAAACATCAAGTCGACCTTGGTTACTAGGTGTTCGAAATTCTTCGTCTGTAACTAAGGCAACCTTGAAAGATTTGATATCAACTTTTATGCAACTATTAGCAATATGTTTCACCTAAACTAGTGCATGGATGTTGCTCAATTTGCTTTATTGTTGGTTAAATTTTTGCTGCTTTTTGGCTGTTTTTAATGGTTGTTGTTTGCAATATTTGCATGGAAAAACTTAGTCCTATTTTATAGAAATTTAAAGTTCGTTGAGCATACAGCTGAGATCACCCTTGAAAAGAACCATCATACCTGTTAATATGAGAACCCATATGGTTGAAGTCAATGCGAAAAAAAAACGTTTAGTCCTTTAATGAAGAGTTAAGTTAACTTGATCTCTAAGACTACTATACACTCACACAGTAGTACAATCCACGCCAGTAATGAAGAAGATGAATCAATATCATCTTTAAACCTCTTAGTAATAATTTCATAACAAGTGATATTTAAGTTTTTGAAGCAGCCTTAGTTGGCGACAAAAAAATTTGAATACGTGATAACCAGGGCTGAACTGACTTTGACCATTTCTGGTTTAAGTTCGTATATCGGGTGAGCCTTAGCTTGAGATATAGACCAGCATAAAGTGATGCAACTTCCGCTTTCGGACCCTTCTTCACTACCTATGCTATGATATGACTGGGTACTCATAAGAAGGTGGACACTTATATACAAACCGAGAGGCAATACACGTCAAGTTGGTTAAACGAAAAATTCACTTGTCTATCAGGAATCAAGCTTATATGTGCATTTTTACATTTCTTGGAAGATTTAAAAGTTGTATCGTGACTTTTTGCCTAAAAGTCGTTAAATTTTTACTGCGGGTAACTTAATCCAAAACATGTGGTTCTTACGTCTTTCTTATAAATAACTAGCCATCAAATAGCTAATCCTGTAGTTATAGATTGCATATTGGTTTCTAAGTAACGTTAATATCATGAAATCATTTTGTCTTGAACTCTTAATTTCCTGCCTATCATGACACAGATCCAAATATTTAAGTATATCTTTGGTGAGATGCCTCATATTAATAGCAGAAGACGTTTTCCTCTATATGATAAAGCACTTTTCAAAACGTTACTTGTATGTCAATGGTGATATCAATTTTTATCTTACTTTCCCCATAGCTCTGCCTCGTAAATTAGTGCTCATTATCATTGGCTTAAAATCAACTTAGGGAAGAAACAATCATCTTAACTGTGCAGAAGACTATTTTTCATAATTACAACTTTCAACTTCATTTTTGAGTTTACATTTATTTGCTGGTCAGTTTGTGTGTCTTTTAGGAACACAATTGAAAACGTTACGCAAGAAAACTGACACATTTTCTTGTAATGTCTAACATGTGTCTCCGTACAAGTGATCAGTTTTTGGTTATGACCTGTGTAACCGTCTTAGGGAATGTTTTTAAGAGTTCTATCTAATCTCGAGATAGCATAGTCGAAAACATTGTTAAAACACAGGCTTGACAATTAGCTGGGATGCTTGGCTTTAAGTGGCCTTCCTATGTTGACTTGACCAGTACCATCGAGAGGAAGACAGCAAGGCTAGTTACAAGGTGGGTTGAGGCCTTGAGAGGTCCGCAAGAGAATAACACAGTCTTGATTCATTATTGATTTATTATGCAGAAAACCATTTGTTTAACATTTTCTGTTAAATGCTTGACTGAATAAGTGTGATTTAAGAAGGAATTGTACTCTAAAAATTTTCATTTTTAACCATGTAAGGGGGGGACTTCCATAGATGGGTGTAGGTCAAGCATAACAGGATGTGGTCTAAAACACTTCGCGAAAGGACCCCTGGGACTAACCCTGGGGCTCAGGTCATCTCTCGACGACCCTAGATTTAACCTTTGGCCTGGCAAAGGCGTATACTCCTTATAGTCCTAATTTGGTGTCTTTGTGTAAAGAAAAGAAGCAATTTAGTCAGGCTTTTGCCTTCCTCATATGTGTAGTTAAAGCTTAAACATGCACAGAAACGTATGTAAACGTCTGTCCTACAACAAGCAATCTTATTGTATATTCTTAAGTGTCGCGAAATTCGTCACACAGCCGCCGCGATAAATCTCTTTGTTTGATAGTAATTTTCTGATAAAACGCACTTCATTGAAGCTTGTTAACTTTCGATCTCGAATATCATTGCCAAAAGCAGCTATTCCTCTGATAAGTGTACGTTGTTAAAAGACCAAAGGTTAAGGACAAAGGAAGACAAATATGTCATGTGTTAGTTAACGGGGTCGATAAATGAAAACAAAGGTCTCTGGTAAATTACTCCAAACGTCATTTTTCCTTATCTTGCTTAATTTCCAGTTTGATAAGTGCTCTTCCATTCTAAGGATAGAGTGATAATCTTTATCCCACGCCTAAACGCAACAAAAAGGCCAGTACTCAACTTGAATTTGGAGCAAATCCATAGGCCTTTGCTAAAACAGACGCAATACCTGTATTTTAATCTAGGATAAGATTCACAAGTAAACCTTTGCTAGTTTCCTACTCAGGTCCTGCTACAAAAGATGAAGGAAGCGCACAGTTCCGAGAGCGCTTCTGTGAACAGCTGGGAGACGTACGTCATTTTTGTCATACAATTGTAATAGCGCATTTTGACCAGACTAATCATGGTATCACAACCGACTTAAAAGCACTATACTTCATTACAACACTAGTAACCACATCCATAGACTCAAAACTGGAAAAAAGACATCCACTCTGGATCCACACCTCACGGACTTAACTTAAACTTTGACTACCATTGACATCCTTTCTGCAATTATTTTTTTCAGTTATTCCATCCTCTTCATGCATATATATTCTTTTCTTTGCTCTAGTCCTTCCCCCTTTTGTATGTACCCCTATAGCCATTTGTATCCTTGTTATTTTCCTTTGTCTCCATTCTGATGGTTCCCTCTATGCTGCAATGGTCCCAGTCTTTCGTATATACACACAATCTTAGTTCTTGTCACAGTTTTGTGACCTTTCAGTTGACTGACGTGCGACTTTGCTGCGCCAGTGGCAGAAAGCAGTGGGTGGTGAGTCGAACACGAACATTATGAGTTGGCACATTGAGGCCGACTGTGTTAAGTGCTGTGTTGTGGCCGGCATGTGATGAGTTGGACGTTGGATAGTGCTTATATGAGTTAGGGAAATTTTTCCTTTTCCATTTTTGTAAGGGGAAAGTATGGAGATTGTTGAGTTTGATTGTTTAACAAATCTTACTTCCATGGTGGGGACCGAACCAACATCTTTCTGCTTTCAGGGAAAAATGCCCTGGCAACTGAGTTACGGGAACGTTCTTTCTCAGATGCGAATTTGGGATGTCATGATTTGCTTGTCGAGTCATTACGTACTGTGTTTTTCCCATTCTCCACTTTTTGGCTTACGGGGATTTCTATCTCACAGAGGCTTAAATATAAGTAATGGAAGAAATATGCATGTGTGTACAGTACTAACTTACCAAGCCGCTTTGCAATTTTGAGCCGCTGTCTGTAAAACTTTCCACTCCTTGCAATGTGTGACCTAAACTTTTACACTCGAATATAGATAGGAAGAGTTTCCAAGTGGACACTCCTTTGAAATTATGTTTAAAAGATACGCATGAATGTTTGTAAAGAAAGGAAGCAGATATCTTAAGAAATAACGACAAAGGAAGGGAAACTTTAACTAGCTAAGAACAATCATGCAAGGAAAATTTGACACGAGAGAGCAATTAATACTGTTCAAAGAGCTGTAGGAGCAAAGCAATCAACAAAACATAGCCCTTCAGGTAGATGAACTTACAAGCCTGCAAAAACAACAAAAGCATTCTTAGGAGTCTACATTAGTCTAGAAAGTGAGATAGTTATCAGCTTCCATATCACGCCTAACTATTAACTGTTTGTACTTACTTGCATGTAATGGAATGCAAAAATTACAACTGTCTACTTTACCCAAGCTAATAACTAAGACAACTACTTATCAGAAAGGAATCAACTGGGTCATAAAATGATAGGAAAAGATAGTAGTGATCTTGAACAATAAATAAACTGTGTTTTCGTAATGACAAGAGTGACGGCATTGCAAGAAGATAGTATTGTTGTGAATTAGTAAAAATCTAGATCAGTCAATATTTAATCATTAACATGATTGAATAAAATGTATTCACTTGCTTTTGGTGGTTTTTCTATTTCATTACCCTGTTTCTGTTCATTCGGCATGTAAATAGGATCTGGTGTGCTTTCTTTCTGCTACTTTTTCAAGGGTTTGTAGTATTTTTCTTTCCTACACTTCCACAAGTAATCTCTAGAACTGTAACTTAATTATTTTGCAACTGCCCTATGTTACTTAGAGAACAAGTGCAAATCCCGAGATTTTAGGCAACCTAATAACTAGTTAGCATAATCGTTGACACAGTAATTAAACGGAATGATTTCAAAATCATAAAGAAATTGGAAAAGAAAGCAAAAAGTATTTTTAAAATCGCGTTGAAAATTTGCGACATTAAGCTAAAATCACACTTAAAAGCTTTTTTCTTCCGACACTCAGAATATGAAACGTCAGAAAGGAAAGTATATGTACATGACAACCTATTTATACGAAACAGGTAGCAAAACTAGCCAATCCTAGACAGGAAAGGAAACAAAGAAAGAGAAAATGAAGAAACAAAACATTATTGGAAGGGTCCAAGTAAAAAACGAACTCCTTCTGCCTGCAGAGTGCTGGTTTTGTTGTTTTAATGTAGGCAGACTCCAATAGACTTAGATGAAAGGACTATCTAGCTTTGCCAATTATTCGAAAATTCTCGTCCTTATACATTTTGGCGCATTCTGAATTTTCTAGTAAATGTTGGCCTATTGCAGAATCGCATGTTTTGGCAGTCATTTTCGCCTTGCAAGCATGAGATGGCTGTCCTCTAGGAGGAATTGATGCTTGGCTTACAGTGGCTGGAACATGTTGTTTGATCCTGCCACCCAATCTTTGAGAGGTGCGACCTACATACCGAGCTTCACATCGGCACAGAAATTCATATACTACTAAGTTTTTGTACACATTTTTGTACACATTTTTGTGTGGTAGGTACGCAATCTTTGTGAATGGATGGCAAGGTCTTCCTAGTCGTGAAAACAATTCTTGGATTTACTGCGGAGAAACATTTAACTTCAGCTTTTTTAATCTTTGTTTCTATGCGGATAGAAACATTGCCTAGCCAAGGAAGTTTTCGTGTGTAGTAGTAAAAGTAGCTCTTTGGTAAATTTTTGTTTACAAATTAGTGTCGGTTTTTCCACCAAAACGTCAAGAAAAGGTAATAAACAGTCTTGTCTTTTTTCGACGGTTTTTTGAGAGCTGGATGTAACTGCTTAAAGTTTTGAAAAAAACAATGAAACCCAAAAATTTTCAAGGGGATTTTCATGTTTTGTACCACAAAAAGACTGTTAACGTATTTTTACCCCTCAAGTATCGGATGGATGTGATGGAACACAGAAGAATGACTTTTCATCCTCCCGTTGCCTAACGAACCAAAGTAAGCCGAAAGAAACCTTGGAGGAAGGAGGATATTAAAAAGGAAATTCTCGTTGTGAACACGTAGAAATTGATTTTGGACAGAATGATAGACATTATCCTTTATTTCATAAAGCAATATCAAAGATGATATACATTGCTATCTCTAAAAAAACCTCTATCAAAAGCTTTATTCAAAGGAGACAGCATAAGACACGAGAGACAAAGACTTAGGAATAAAACACAGAACCCAAGCCAAGTACAAGTTACCGTAACAAGTTGTAATTGAGTTTCTAAGGAAACCCATATTATATTTCAATAGATATACAGTCTATATTCTCAATGTTACTTTTATAGTTGAACTAAAAATTCTTACATTTTGATATCCATGCACAACTTAAAGGTCTTATTAGTCAAACAATTTCATAAATCTAAGTGTCATCTACACAAGAGATTCCCTTAATTAAATATGTTACAGCTAATGCGTTAAACATTTTTATGGATCATTTCGAATGATGAATATATATACAATGGGGACGTTTAACTCCTACAGGCTGCTCAAAGTTTAAGCTCATCTGCCCTATTGCAAACGTGACCTGGCATAATGCCCTACTATCCATGATGAGCCTCTGACCACTTGAGGTCAAACAACTTTGAGCTTTAATTGAATGTGGCAACTCATAAGTACACATTTGTATTTTTTTATGTTTCAGATCGCGATAAAAACGCTAATATCATTTACTGTTGTGTATCATAAGCGTTTGATGTCTGTACGGTAATGAGCTCACAAATTTAGGGTCTGACAAGTTAAAGGCCAAAGCTCAAGTAAAAGCAAAAATGAATAGCCACGTACCAAATAAACGTGGAAGATCATCAGTTGTCTTGGAAACTAAAAATTGCCTCAACTAAAAGAAACTTTCTATTAATCTTATCAAAAGGAATTTTGGTGCAGTTTCATTTCCTGTTGTGGACAAGCGCCAACCTACAAAATCTAGGCTCCTCTCAAAGCTAGCAAAAGTAATGAAAAAATACCTATGAAGAATGATTGCTAATTTTTAGTATAAGCGTCATAAGGTGACATGTTTCTACTAGCATTACATTTGAAAAACTGTGCTGAGATATGTGAAATATATGTCAGCTATTTCTATTCAAACGTGTTTCAGACATTAGTGTCTTAAAGAGACTTCTTTGAATACAAATTTGACAAGCATGTTAGTAACGACCATAAAAATAAGAAATTGAAGTCAAGAAAAACAAGAAGACTCCTGTGCAGCTAGGATGTTATTCCTCTTCCCATAAAGAGAATAGAATCACTCTAAGCAAAGTAAAAGAAATACTCCTGTAGTGGATTTGCACAGGAAGTTATTGCTAAATTACGCCACATTTTATGATGGAAATCCGTACAAATAATACCTTTCTATTTTTCGAAACACTAGCAATCCGGGAAATGTATGTATTTAACATAATACCTTCAGAGGACGTCCAGATCTTTAAAAAACAGCAAGGTTTGAGTAGTGAGGTGACACATTAAAAGGCACATGGAAAGTATCTGCTCCATGAGATATTAAAGATATAGCAGAGAATCGCTACGAAAAACTGTTTCAGCTGATTAAAATATGAAATGGGTCTTGCATGCCCTTTTCTATTAGCTTTGTACAGAACTAATCTGCCGGTGATCAGTTCGGAGTGAGGACGTAGAAACTTTACGTTACTCTAATGAAATGTAAGAACTTAATTTGGAAATGGATTTACATATGGCAGCAATGAGTATTTTTTCCCGTTCGGTTACGGCATAGGGTGAGCGTTTTCCAGTTATAGCATTACCTCAGCGATTATCAGTGATGCAGAAAACTAACGACCTAAAACTATTTGTAGCAATATGTTAACGTCAGTTACACGGTTCAGCAGTAGGATTGTTAAGTCTTTAAAGCAACCTAAGAATTTTCCCCCTCCCAGCTTCCCATGCTATCCTCCATTTCTGATAACGTTACAAAGCTATCTCCATGGCCACTTCATTTGAGATCGGCCTTGCCTGAAGCCATATTCGAGTCCAATAAAGTACCCTTGACGGGCTTAGATCAAAGAGTTTGCGTTGTTCTCCTACTTTACCCGTGCTCCACTGTAACATTTGAAATGTACATACAGCTCTCGTACTGATTTGTCAGAAAGTGTTCTAATTTTACAACTACAACAATCTATTTAATTCCTTGTAAGTTCTCATATTAAATTGTATAGAAATCTCGCAATGTCTTTCAATGAGTCAATTTGGATGCAGGCAAACAGAAATTCAAATTTAAGAAAATAAGACAAAAATGAAACCAATTATGCTAATATTTTAAGAAAAAAGTCTAAAGATTGTATCTGCTATGAGGGAAAATAACTTTACAGAGCATGTTTTACTCTCGTAACAGTACGACCTGAAGCTACGTAAAGTCCGACCTATGCCTGCACCGAAATAAGTGTTGCAATAGTCCTGTGTTTAACATTTCCCTCTATGACATGACATGTGTCGGTGTCAAAAAGAAATTTTAGTTCCAGTATATATTACAAAGAGAAGTCCTCTGATTCTGAAGTACAAGATCTTATAGTTATATAATCTCCCAGATTTTTAATCTACTGTCCAATAATAAATGTATTCTAATGTTTAATTTACAAAGAAAATCTCGTAAATAAGTACCTTTCGTTTATGCAAAAAGTTTTAATTTTAAATAAGCTTTATCTTGAAATCACCACTTACTGGATTACGCATTCAATTCACTTGTCACGTGAACAATGCTAGATTGAAGTTTCCTGATTCCGAGTATCAAATGAGTCTTTTAAATCATAATTTTCTTCCGCGCTTGAAAGCAAATTTTCCAGTGGTTCCAACATGCCATTTGACTCCCTTATTTCTCGCGCTTTTCTTTCTTTCTTTTCAAACTTTAACCAATATTTGGATACTGGTTTCAATATGGAATATTGCAATGTAAAGTTGTTTACTATGATGGGAATTGGCATAGCAATGACCAGTATTCCGCACATAGCACAAACAGCGCCTACCAAGCGACCAACTAGTAGAAAATGAGGAAAAAAAAGAAAACATGAAATAAGTTTTTCCATTTTGAACAATAACGAGTGTACAGACAATAAAAACATTTAAACACACAATAGTCCCAAGTATGGTCTTTAAACATATCTCGAGTACAAAATTTCTCATGAATATTCGTGCCTCACAGTATTCGAACAGGAATACAAATCTCCTATAAATGAAAAGTTACTTACAAGTCACAAATAATTGAGTTTAAAATGGTTAGACAACAACCACCTGACCTAGAAATTTGCTTAGAAGTATACACGTGATTGAAATATGAGACGTAATAATATTGAATTGTGAAATGTTCCGTTTTCTCTGTACGTTTTGGCTCAAACAGTAAAGACCATCATAAAGCAAACCCCACCTATACCAATGGATGGACAGATAGATAGTTGGCTATGAAGTGACATCACAGCAGTGCTCCTCCTTACAATTATTTAATATGATTAGATTTTCTAAATCATCTCTACATGATGATAATAATAATCTTGTTTTCTTAAATCTTCGCCTTACCACACCTCATTCAATTCCATATTCGTATAAAGTACAGTCACATAAAAGGTCCTAACAATAATTTTGATGTACTTTATCAAAAAAAAAATCTGTTTACTTTGATTAAACTAGAAGATAAATTTAAGTCACCTCCTATCTAGTGTTGGTTGAAAATTAAATATACTGGTGACAAAAAGCTACCATCACTCGGACTTGAATTAAGACCGATAGCTCTATTGCAAGAATTGCCTAATCAAATATTTATTGCAAAACACAGTAAACCACGTCCATTATATGGATAAGGAATAAAAATCTTTCACTTGAGGTTACATATTCAATTTAATGTCTTCTCTGGGTGGGCATCAATGTAATTAAAAAACCACTTGTATTCATAGTGCATTATATTCATGTTACTATAACTAGTTGACTAACAACCTGCTGTGCTCTTTTACAATAAATTAAACCAGACACGTGTCTAGTGGACTGAGTGTTTTACGGGTAAATGTTTGCGTAGTACATTTAAGCGATGACCCAAATTTTACAAAGTCACTTCTCCTAAAGCATTCATTTACCTCTACCGAGGAGGACATAGTGATTTCGGGAGCGTCGGCTTGTCCGTTTATCTGTCTGTCTATTTTCCTATTAGAAACATAATCGAAAACAATGCAAAGCTGTTTCTCGCATCCTGATAGAAAAGATTGCAAAACAGCTTTGCTAACATAATGAATAGATGGCATGTATTAAAGATATTATGCACGTAAAAAAGAAAAATAATCGATGTCATGACCCCGTTGTCAACAGTCGTAGAAATTACCATCTCCTCTTCAGCACATCACTCAAGACCTCAGTATTCCAAAAGTATCACTCTAAAAACTGTTGCCGGTGCGTTAAGTTATGCTACCAATTAGCAAAGTCAGAAGGCTTACTACATCATTGTATTTATTGGTTTAATCGACTGAGACAGACTTGTGGTCAAAGAGCAAAATGTTTTGTTGATCCATGATGCGAGTAATTGGTGGTAGATGAAAAAGAAAGGGATACCTAGAAAAAGCGTTGGCGTCGATATTTCACTGAGTTCCTTGCTCCATAATTCAACGTTTGGAAACAAGAAATTCACAAGACACATTTTGTCTCTTAAAAGAAACATCAAAATATATGACTCCTCGCAAAAAAGGAAATATAATATATTGTTTATTTCTGCTTTTTTATATTTCTGTTATTAAAAATGTTAGGAGAAGATAGACAGTTACGCTTGCACAATATTTATTTCCTGGTCTGGTCCATCAGACCAACATACTAAGGGAGCTTTTCTATCTGCACTGTATGATCCTTTAAAAATGTATTATTATATAAGGTTACAACTAATCCATCAACTGAAAAAAGCATGAGTTTTCGACAAACCAAATTGTCGTCAAAATGACCCCAATGCCAAGAAGGATTGTGATATGCAAGCTGCAGTGATCTTACCAAAAAAAGGAAATACGATCTTTGTTGGCAGAAATATGGATTAGCTTTACATAGTCCTACCGTCAAATGACCAAATAAATCCTGACACGCAAATTTGGAATAAAGTAGAAAGAACCTTATTTCAAAGACAGCTACAATGTTATTGAACTGCTTAATAATTAGTTTTACCCAAAACTATATAGGTTTCATACTCGACAATTACATCGATAAGTTTCGTAGAGCACGTAAGGAAAGTAGAGCAACAGCTGAATGGCCATGATCATCTGTAAGCAACAGCTACTCATCGGGCACCCTTGATGATCTTACATCAACTAAACCTACTAAAATTTGCCAGGAACCTTCAAGCAAATCGCAAAGCCTTAGAAGTCTGATAGAATTTGCTCTTGCCTCAGTGACGTTTCTTACACCAAAGTGTCCACAAACATGGTAAAGCACTACTGCGTCATTGAAGGCTGAGTGTTTCTTTATAAGTAGAACCAATTTTTCTGTTACAAGAGAATAATCGGGTAATCTTTTTACCTTCCAGGGCATGTAATGGCTTTAACACTATAGGACACGTACTGAAAAGCAAGTATAGGGTATATTACATGTCCTATGCCAGTTTGCTATCATCAGTTGTATTATTTTTACCCGTAAATGTCATGATTGTTAAATTTCATGAATAAACGGGCAAATTGTGTTCTTTCTGTCTCAAAAAATACGTTCTGATTTATATCTAAAGGCTTAAACGTCTTATTTACAGTGGCATTTATGGTTTACGAGAAGGGCTAATCTAGATGACTACCGACTGTGTAGTACCTAAGAAAGTAATTGATTTTAACTTGCACTAGTAAGATTGCGTCTGAAAAATTATGTATACTGTTGTAAGTAAATTATAAATCTAAAGGCATTGACTAGATGCTACACTAAAATAAAGTTATTGCTTTAAATTCTCGGCTTCAGTTTACAAGATTAATTGAAAGGTTAGTTATCAAAATAAAATAACATGTAGATTGAGAATTTTTTCCAACTATTTCAATCTTCCATTTGCAAGGGTTCGACATGCAAAAAGGTTTGTCACTTCACGTAACAGATTGTACAAAAAATGACCTTAACACATCATAAACTGGTTTGAAAGTCCAACCATGATCAACCTCACAAATGCTTGACAATATTTAGCCTTGAATCCACATAGCAAACACCTAATGTAGTAAACTCGAGATCCAAGCTGCTGGTAATTAACATGGCGATTGTAATTAGCTTAAATGCAAAAGGGAATAAGTGCTTCATTTAATTCAAGAGCTGTAATCTAAGAGTAACGTTCTAATATTACTGATAGGCATACAGCCAGAGTATCACATCAACGTTTAGTGAATATACGATACTTGTAATATGTGAATTTAAATGTGTTTGCTCTGTTCATATTTCAGTGAATTAAAAAATCACACTACCTGATTTACCGATAGCAAAGACGCGACAAGAATTCAATGCCCATGTCCATGAAACATTGGTAGTCAATGAAGATAAAACTAACTTAATTTTTTTAGTTGAGAAATGATCAATTTTTAAACTTTTATTGATATTGCTATAGAGCATGTGAAAATCGCTAAATTTGTTATTTATTGGCTGCTATCCTTTACATCTTAGTGAGAAACATCTATGCCAAGCTATGTTAATGATTCATGCTACACGTAAACTGTGAAGATGTGGCATAACACACTGATGTCCCCTATAAAGAAATCAAGCCATGGTATCAGCAGGTTGAGCATTAGCGTAAACCTTTGTTCAACTTATGATTGCCCCTTTATTGACATAAATATTGCTTTCTGAAGCAGGATTACTCGTGCGGTTAATTAAGACCAACAGATCACCAAACTTTATTTGAAATCAAATAAGAGAATCTATCTCTTTTACGAAAAAAAGTTTACACTTCAAAAAAGCCTGAATAATTCACAGATATTTCCATGTTTTGTCTTCTTCAAGTAAACGTGAGTTCATTTAAACTTCAATGTTTTAAATCCATCTGTCCATCTTTGTGCTTTTAAAACATGTAAAGATACCAGTGGCGTTGAATGTAAAGTTTACCGCATGCAAAGTCACACTTGAGTGGTTTGGAAAACAGCTTCAATGTCTTACTGATATCGTGGTCTGTACAAGAATTTATTCTTTGCTGGCATTTGTCTAGCAGATGCCATCGACAACCTCTAGTATCTAACATTTGAATAATGGACACATTTGTTAACGGAAGTATTCCTCCTCGACTTCATTACTCCTTGGGTAAGCACTACGCAATGCTGCATATCATGTCACTGATCCTTTACGATTTTCCACGTTTATACAAAAGTTACTTAAGAGACGATTGTCCTTGTGAGGTTAAGAAATTAGTTGTTTTGCATCGAGGTGATCTCTGACTTATCCCTATAGACCAATTCTAGAAGACCCAATTCTGGTCCAGTAAGGACACTGAAAGTTACGTTTGAAAAGGACTGATTCAGCAGGTAAACATTAGACATTTACGTCATCTGTCACTGTCACAGAACTAACTGTTGTCGGAGAATTCGTGAACTGTGACACACTAGACTATTCGACCTGAATTTTTTGAAAGCGGTTGTGCTAGTAACACTACCTTAATGTTAAGATAAAGAATATTATGTTAAATTACCATCTTGCTTTAGAAAACTACAGAACATTCAACACCTTTGCTCATATTTTATGTAAATCACGATACGGTAAATAATCTCTTCTGCATTTTCAGCTCGACATAGCAGTTATATTGTGTTGCCTGAGGCATGATCATGGAGCTATTTATGACTGGTCTGTGTACTCTATGATCAACTCCATTTCTGACAAAGCAATATTTTAATCTTTTTCACGATCTATTATATGACGACTCTCTTACGGGAAGACACCGAATTTTATAATGTTGAAGGGGTGACTTTTGGTTTCTATGGTCCAGGAATTTAAAGTTAAACACACATACCAATTGTTCAGTCTTAAACAACATGAAAAAGGATTGAAGCCTTTTATATAAAATATTAAATATCCATTTCATATATACGAAGATTGAGTAACGATATTATTTGTTAACTCACTAATATCTACAAAATATCCAAGAATGGTTTCTACAATAGCACCAAATGTTTTGTAACAAGGGTTATTAGAAAATCGGCTGATAGTGTCATGTATTTGTGGTACAGAGGAAAATTAAATTGCTGTCGAAATTTTCTGTCAATTGATCCCTGATAACAAGTGGTGAGTTTCTCAACATCAGATATTGCACGAAAATTCACTTAAAGTGCTAATGCTTCTTGTGGTCAATTTCTGTTGCCTGTAGAAGAACTTATGCCTGACACAGATGTTGGATTCTGAACAACAATTCAATTGAAGCTAGAAGATAACGTAGTAGTTTTAAAGGATAAAAAACGATTATAAAGTCATATTTAATGATCTCCAAGTCTAAAACTCTATACATGCTGGGAATGTTTAATTAAATTGTTTTTTTAATCATGTTTTTGAAAACTATGCCTGCCTTTCAGTTGTATGAGTTTCAGAGGTAAATAGTTTTACTTAGTTGTCAAAGTTCTTCTCGCAAAGAAGCATTTCTGTGAGTCCAGCAGTGGGTAAGGGGAATATTCATTATTTTTTCTGTTTCGGCTTAAGCCTTCGTCACTGTCCGATATATGTAGTATCTTAACAGAAACAGTTACTGTAGTATATGTTAGTCAAGAGTGGAGCATTAACACGATAGCTGAACAAAATGGGAGCTGACTGGGTTCGAAGTTGCAATCCTCAGACACAAAAGTCTGCAATCAAACCTCTGTTACGTCACGAAACAAACATTTTGTGAACAACTTTCAATATCCTTGGTAACACGGTCGTCAAGGGGAAAAATCATTAAGTGGGAATCACAGTTTTATTAAAAATCGGAGATGACGAATATCATCCTTGGCTTCGTGTTATTTTCAAAATGTTTTGACAATTCCTTCTATTTGTTATGTCAAAGTTAGTTTGACATAGACATCGTTCAGATTAGTTCCTAGTAGATAACAAAAATCACAGTTAAATTCAGAACAAGTTACTGTCATGGTTATATCCAATAAGATATTTCATTGGACAAATCAAGGCGCAGAACTTTTTTAATATTTCGAGCCAAACTTTCATCTTCAATTGTAAATTTGCAAGATGTACAGTGAATTTATACCAGATAATAAATAACAGGAGTCGTGTACAGGCAAAATTTACATTTCAAATGCATTGAGAAAGTATAAAGATAAGTTCAAAAGAGAAAAGGGGGGAACGAGGACTGTTGGTAACTAAGCTCAGATCGATCACGTAGAAGTAAGAGATTTTCACGGCTGAACGGATAAAACTCATTGTGGGCCCCGTCCTGGACAGGATATTTTCTAATTGATGCGATATAAACTGATGGTTAATGTGGTCCCCGATGGTTAATGGGTTCAGGTTGATCACACGATCAGATTAATTAATTTCTGATTGTTCTCTGCAACGGGTAATTAAATTTCTAGATGTTTTTCCCATAATGCGTGTCATGACAGCCAGGACACTGAAAATTGTAAATAACAGAGGAACTCATGGGGATAGGCAGACGGTCTTTAAATGGAAAAACTGATGCAATCCTTTTAGGGGACGGAAAAACAACCTTAAGTTGTATTTCGAGGTAGCATTGTTTGATAATGATAGTCAGTCTTGTTTTCATTTGTAAGCTATACTGTCCAAAATACGGTATGCAAAACATGGAGGCCATTAAATGTTGCAGGAATTTGGGCCGACTTAGTTCTTGAGGAAGCAATTTTCAGTCAGTCTTTACTTTGAAGGATCTCGTCGTGAAAGCTGTGACAGGATGAGCAGATGTGAATAGCACAATACGCTAGGACTTGTAGTAAACTGATCTTATACCTAGCAAAGATTTTTTTCAAGCATTTTCTTTGGAAGATGTCAATCCTTTTTTAATCTCCCTCTGTTACCTCCCACGTTTCGCATTATCACAGCAGGACCAACTCACCATAGTCTTGTAAAGTACGATTTTTGTTCCCCAGCGGATGTCGTTCACCCTGCATATCTATTTCCATTCCATCTATGCTTGTCGTACCTTACGTATCCTGTTAGTGGCGTCACTCTCCACCTGTGTAAACTGCACTTCCGGGTCTTTTTTGCCAATTGAGACACTATTTCAATTCTTACAGTCGCAAGAAAATTACAAGTATCCCTTACTACGTATGATATATGAAGAAGTGAACCTAAATCTACGCTCTGGCAGATCTATAAAACTTAAACAAATGACCATAATAATCTTTCCTCTCTTATTGACAAATTTTTAGATTGCAGGTTGAATTGTATACAAAATTTATTTTCCATTTTTTAAGTCACCAGACCACTCATCGTCTAGGATAGTGGTTGAGATCTTTCAGGTCAAGAATCTATGATAAGATGAAGTATTTCCTGTCTAGCACAACGATCAGCGTCTTTCATCCCTAGGACGTTAATGTTGACAATGTTATTTCAGTATATTGTTGCGTCCGAACTGATCGATGTCATACGTTTCATCTGCGTTTGCTCTCGATGTCACATTGGGCTTTCTCAAATAGCTGGTATGTATGTTCAATAATTTTAGCATAATGCTCTAATCATATGTTGAATATGAGTCATTCCGAAAAGGTCCAGTAAGTTAGGATCTTAGATGCTGAATAGTCTTTAAAACGTAATAAAAACTGAAAGAACACTATCACGAACGTGTTCAATTTTATTGCTTTCACAGCCTGGTGGAGTGCATTGCTTGGAGACGTACTACATCTTTTTGTTGTCTGGATATAGATGAACTGTTACCAAGCATGTCTGCAGGTGCATATACTGGCACCACCAATCCCTGCGGGAAAGTAATTCAAGCTTTTGAGAAAATGTTCAACAACTAATTCGTCGAGAAGATTGTTCCTGTTCTTTTCATAGTCTTCAACAGCCAACACCCTTTTGGACCCTGTTTACACTATGCCGGTATGAAATGAAAACGGTACGAAATGATATCGTTTTGGCCTTCCGCTTACACTGAAACGGGAACGTATCGAGTATAAAACGAAAACGATTTTGCAAACGTTACAAAATGAAAGCGATATCATTTTTTACCGTTTTCATTTATACCGGCATAGTGAAAACCGGTCCCTAAACAAACATTTGGTGCATAATCACAGAGTGCGCATCAATTTGAGAGTAGACTGCTAGTACAAGCGCTGACGTTTCCGGTATGTCATTTAAATTATTGCAACTAACTAGTGAAAAGACATTGTAAGAAAGTTTGATTTTTAACAACCACGTAATGCATTTGGTTGTTCAACTAATTGTAATGGAATGTAGAACTTACACTGACTTCTTATCAGTCATAAGGTGAAATCAATAACAAAATTGTATTGAAACAATACGTCTTAAAGATAACCAAGATTTTGCAGCTCTCGGTAATAATGAGCCTTCACTAAAATTAAAATCTTTAGAACCCATTGTAAGTTAATTACTTTGCGTTAAGGCAGCTTTACATAGCTTGTGAAAAAAATTAGGCCGTCTTAGGTCAACCTTGTTATGTTAAAAAATGTTATACGCTAATGGAATAGAACTATGTTCATTAAAGGCCCGAATTTCCACCTGCGTCATAAGGACTTGTGTATGGTCTACTCTATTTCACTCTACTTCGTAATATGTAGTACATGATGCACGGAAAACTGCGGAACAGATTACTGCGTAGTTCTTGGAAAAGTTGTCGTGGCTAACCTTTTTTTTCAACCTTAAGTACGTTTTTGTGTCAATTTCATGATCCATTTCTTAAAAAGATACACCCTTTCTTACTCCAGCAGATACGTCACTAGCAGCAATATCACTTAAGTGTCAAAAAAGACCAAAATTCTTCCTAATCATGTAGAAGTTTGTGAATGAGAAGGTATTGCTGCTACCATAATGAAATTTTAAGGTGAAATAGTCAACTTACCGACAGTTCGCGGCACTTCATCCCCATATCCAACTGTGGTCATAGTGACTATACTCCACCAAAATGCTCCTGGTATGCTATCAAGCTGGGAATCTGCATGACCATACTCTGCGTAGAAAGCAGCACTGGAAAAGATGAGAACACCCAGCATAATGAAGAAGACAAGGACAGCAAGCTCCCTGGCACTATCCTTTAGAGCTATGCCTAAGATTTTCATTTCCCCGGAATATCGTGAGAGCTTAAAGACTCGAAATACTCGGACGAGTCTTATGGTACGCAGAAAATAAATAGGAAAAGCTCCATCAATACTAAGTACCATAGTTATATAAAAAGGCAAAATTGCCACCAAGTCAATAATATTAAGGATACTATAAAAGAAGCGTAATTTATTTGGAGAAGCGATCACTCGTAAAATAAATTCAAGCGTAAACCAAGCAATACAAAAATATTCCATTCCTTGTAATAATTGAACTGTTTTTGTTATTTCCTCTGCAATTTTAGGATTCATAGGTTTCGTTGAATTGACTGTAGGTAAGTTTCGTAGTGATGGCAGAGTTTCCCAACAGAAAGTAATAATCGAAATCAAGATTACAAGAAGAGAAAATAAAGACATCAGTTTTGCAGGCAAGGAAGAATTTGGTCGTTCTAGCAAACTCCAGAGGAGAAATTGCCATCTTCTCTTGGGTACGTGTTTCTTACTGCTTTCAAAGCCACTTAATCCACATTCGATGGCTTCTTGTTGCAGGCCATAAAATGCTACTTCTGTCACAAAGATATTCTGATTAACATCTGTAGGCTGTTCAAATATTCCGGTTTGGTAGAATGTAAGAATGCATTGAAACACCTTTTCATTCCTGTCTAGGAAAATTTCGTCTTGCTTAGTAAGTCTCAGTCTATTTCGTCGCAAAGGGTTTCCTAATAAGGTGTTTGGAAATCGTGATAGAGTACTTGAAAATGTTTGAAATCGTCGACCGCTTACGTTAAATGCAATGATAGTATCCTGCCCTTGGTTTGCATCCTGTGTTTGTGTGGAAACAGTTATTTTCAAATCCGACAAGACGCGGTTCGGAACTAGCCATTTGTCATTCCAGCTAACCTCCTTTGGTATCATATCTTCGTCTTGTTTGACATTCTTTACAAACTTTCTTTCCATCTCACGCTTGCTCGAGTAGAGTAAAATCGTTGGATAACAAACAGAATTCTCGTAGCAAGATTAGGATAAAGTAAATTTTTATGCCGCTAGGTAAACTAAATACTGGATGGCTTAGGTACTATCATTGAGTTTGAGCTTAAATCAATCAAATCCAACAGCAACTAAATGAATAATCCTACGCTTTAACAATGTGCAGCCGTGGTAATGCATATGACAATATCGACAACGTTTTTTCTCAAGTGGAAGAAAATTGACAATTTCTCCAGGTGCAACAATCTCATAAATTGATTTTCATCTCTAAAACTGAGCTGGTAACCGTGAAGACTAATAAATAAGTTCTTTTAATGTGCTAAATTCTCCACATGAAGCCCACAGTACCTTAGACCGACAAAATCATTCATGGAAAAAATTGAATTATCTCCTTGTTTATAAACTGCTGCTAAATGAATGGATGTTGAAGCTATGCTTATGCAACTGTGGCGTTCTACAAACGTTGCTACAAACTTTCGTCCTCTTATGACGATGATATCTTGATGTGTAGTAGTTTTGATATCAAAAATTCAAAGTTTGTACACGCTCGTAGGAAAATACTCTAGCTATGCGAAGGGCTCTGTGTACTTTATTCTCCAGTTCTTTGCTATAAACACGTATCATTAATGTCTTTTCCTCTGTGGCCAAAGTTTGATACCAACCATAAAAAAACATTCTCATGAATAACCACTGATATTGGTGAAAATATTTCTTGAAAAGGATCAATCTTGTTGATTTAAAGCAACACCTGACTTTGTCCTAACATTCCGATAAAATCAGCAAACGAAGGTGAATTCCTATGAGACTGATTATATGACGTCATTTAGATTGGTTCTCAGCGTCGACGGTAAGATCTCTTGATAGATAAATGCTTGCGAGGTAGCAGTTTTTACAAAACGGCCATAGTGAGAGAACCGGCGAAACTGCAGCGTATATGGACACCACCAGATATAACAAAATAGAGGCATTGAAATATAACTCAGATACAGACATTGCCATTTTTAAGTGACCATTATAACGACGGCGCAGTGACAAAATTGCCCTCTGTAAGTAGCTGAATAGGTCAATAGGACCCTTCATTCTTACAATGTCGTCTTTATAAAGTTTGGCTGTAAATCCGATCTGTCTTAATAAGTACATAAATAATGAATGATCCCAAAAATTGAAGCTAAAATTCATGTTTAAGATGACAGATTACAAAAACTTTGTCATAACTCTGTTAATCACCCACACGAGATGACATAAACGAGTGGAAATGGTTAAAACCTTGTTACTTCTATCTTGTCTGTGACCAATAGTAACATTGTTATGATTTGCATTCACATTTAACATAAATATCTACAGATGGCAAAGTCTTTCCATATGTTCAAAGGAAATTTAACAATGTGACAAGGGAGACATTGAAAATATTGTGCTTATTTAAATCCTACTTTTTATCATACTACAAGCATTCTATTTGCCCAGTATGAACTATATTTCAATAAAACAATGTTAATGTACGATATTGAAATTGCACTGATCGCAAAACAGCTTGCTTTATATAAGGTTATACCAAGTTAACTTTGTTTGAAAAATTGTGTAGGAGGGTAAACAGAAATCCGTTTTCTAGCGTGAATGTCTTGAATGACATTCCAAAGTCAAATTAGCGAGGATTGTATGCCATAATGCAAGCCAGTCAAGTAAAAGGTAAAGTTACTTTCTTGGGACACTATATGGACAAGACACATTTACTTTTTCTTGCTGAGTTTAATTTAATATTTTGTCTTGAAGACAATTGTTCACCACGTTTAATTGTTTCAAGAAAAATTGATAGGCGTGACACTTTGCGATATTTTGAGCCAGATCTTGACCTACAAATATGGTTTCCTTTACATTCATAATCTTGTAAAATATTAGTAACATTTCATGTTCTACCACTTGAAAATTGTTAAAAGAATTCCAGATCAGCTTTTAAGGATGACTCAAGCACAGAAACATCTCCAGGCCTACCACATGGATCAAATTTTTCTACATAATCTTGTTAGAAACTCTCATTTTTACAATAAACCATTTCATGGTTACAGGGGCCATTATGAATTGTCGGAAAAGTGAGACAAAATGGCGGATTCACAATGACAACATAAATTGCACATACTTCTTTCGTTGTCAATTCTATGTTTAACATAACAAATTACAACAAATTTATACTTTTGATAACGATAAATTATTGTTTTATTAGAATGTACAGTTACTTGTTTGTCCTTTGTTGTTTTCATATTCTTTTATTTTGGTTTCTGCGACTTGGCAAAAATGGCTTAAGATCGACCGCCAGTTGCATTTATCAACTCAACTTCAAAACTGTTGAGGTGATGAAGGTGTTCTGTCAATTTTCTGCATCCTTATGTATTGGCCTTTCATTTGATAGTTTCTTTGTCTCCGTAGACTGCGTCATTTTTGAGATATACCCCTTAGAAGTCATCTCCAATTTTCAATGGTGTTTCACTTGGTGACGTACTTCTTAGATGGGTGTGTGAAGAAGATTCCTCTTCACAAGTTTCTTACTGGTTATATTTCAAGGAAGACATCATTATTTTCTTGTCGTGGAAGTAAAAAGTAATTCCCTGGGTTGTAGACGGGTGTATTGCTCAGATATCAAATACAGAGAGGATTTCTTGGGTTGAAATGAAAATTTTTATAAGACATAACAATCATGGCTGAGGCGATTAAACTCACATGTAGAGACTTTTTGGAATTAAGTGTTGAAAAACTAAAATATTATCTTGTTTTACAATGGCTTTCTCAGGAAGGAAATAAGCTTGATTTAGCAGCCAGAGCTTTGGTTGCACACGAGAAAAAGAGCCTGTCAGAAAATATATCAAAGAAATTGAAAAACCATTCGGGGTTAGTCCTAACAAAAACTTTATTGTGTTGTGGTGCTTGTAGTTTCTGCAACATATAGCTGCGAGCCTTAAACAAGATGGTGTTTCAATAAATATTTCCGTGCAATCTATTATAATTCTGCATTTTGAATAATATTTTCTGAAAACATCAGGAAGATTCCTTCTTATTACTTCTCTATCAGCCCAGACTATCAATCCTTTAAATTCCGATGCCATGAGCTTTACTCATGTGACAAAAACTGTTGTAACCAGGCCACTAGACACATCAAACCTAAAAGCTAGATCTTTGACCAATAGTCCAACTCTTAAACGCATAAGGGTGAGGAGAAACTCTTGTTCGAACTTTCTTGATGAACCAGGTCGGTTTCTTGGTATGCTAGCTTCGTCAAATGCTTTAGACAGTGTAGTATCCACATCTTTGGGGAGTTCCCGTTGCAACCTCTCCTTTCCAATACTGCATCCGGGATGCTATAGGCAGTAAATGCATGTAAACTGCTTTGAAAACTTCTGTGTTATTGAAGCCAGTGTAAAAACGAACTTCAGCCTCTCGTGTGATATGAGCAAATGTAAAACATGGCAAAATAACTTTCCCAGGGATCGCTTTTTCCTTAGCTGATGAAGATGCAGACTGCAACACATCACTTGAAGGATTTTCAGGGGGAATCATTTTTGCTGTTGATGTATGTTTTGCCATGACTTTGTTTATCCTACGTCTTTTCGGGAGATTTGCTCAATTCATCTTTCTTGTCAGAACTGGAGCTTGGAACCAAGAAAGGTGTTGGGTAAGGGTAGTCGTTTGGTTTTGTATTCACAAAATGTTTCGAGCAGATTCTGGATCTCCCAACAACTGTATACCCCACTCAACCCTTGTTTACTTGTTTCACCGAAACTGCATGCATGTCCTTACCTTTTGGGAAAGAATGATACCTCTACTCTTTCACATGTCCCTTTTTCACAATACCTTCTTCTGATAACCAAGATTTATTTCCACGACAACAAATACAGCAGCTATCCTCTCTCCTGATACTCTTACGTTTGGAGGCAATTTTGATCTAAACTATTTTATGTGAAGTCTATCAGAGACGAAGGAGCCACAAATCTTATGCATTGTTCTGTTTGTGAAATCCCGTTATAAAAATTTTCATTTCAACCCAAGAAATCCTCTCTGTATTTGATATCTGAGCAATACACCCGTCTACAACCCAGGGAATTACTTTTTACTTCCACGACAAGAAAATAATGATGTCTTCCTTGAAATATAACCAGTAAGAAACTTGTGAAGAGGAATCTTCTTCACACACCCATCTAAGAAGTACGTCACCAAGTGAAACACCATTGAAAATTGGAGATGACTTCTAAGGGGTATATCTCAAAAATGACGCAGTCTACGGAGACAAAGAAACTATCAAATGAAAGGCCAATACATAAGGATGCAGAAAATTGACAGAACACCTTCATCACCTCAACAGTTTTGAAGTTGAGTTGATAAATGCAACTGGCGGTCGATCTTAAGCCATTTTTGCCAAGTCGCAGAAACCAAAATAAAAGAATAATTGTATATTCAAATATAACAATACTTTATCGTTATTTAAAGTATAAATTTGTTGTAATTTGTTATGTTAAACATAGAATTGACAACGAAAGAAGTATGTGCAATTTATGTTGTCATTGTGAATTCGCCATTTTGTCTCACTTTTCCGACAATTCATAATGGCCCCTGTAACCATGAAATCGTTTATAAACTCTGTATTGTTTGAGTTTTAGGGTAATATTTTATGGTACCAGCTTTGCACTGTAGTTAAGGATTTATCAATTAAACAAAGTAACATTATGAAGGCTTTGGACAATGCCTCTTAAAAATCGTTGTCAAAAATAGTAGACGATGTAGTTGTCTATAATACAGGGACTTTAAATGCCGTAGAAATTCTGTTTTCTTCCAATATACTCACAATAGTACATTGGTTGTGAGTAGATTCAACACGTCCTAAAAGAAGTTTGGAAAAGGTTTAAATCTGTGAAGTAGCATAAATTACTAGCGTGAGCCGTTAAACAGTGCAATTATTGTATTTCATATACCCCGGTGCAATTTCTCCTTTCTGTTTTTTTGAAACAAAACAACATGAAGTTTACCAAAGCCACAAAAAGATACAATTTCCTTATACTAAGATTCTAAACATTGTGACTCTATACTTTAAACGTGTGATGATTTGTCTGTTTTTGACCTGTTTGACTAAACTTTATTTGCTTAAAGGTAAGAGCTTTTCTTGACATAGAGAATAGGGAAAAGGGACCTGAAGAAAGAGTCAATGCATCACCTTTGTTCAATATCATTGAGGACTTACTAAAAAAGTAGGAGCATTTATTTGATAGATAGCTGATAGACGAACTAAAAGACAGATTGACAGAAGTCAAATTTCAACAATGTATCCAGATATAGTTGTATGCCACAGATTAACCAAGTGAATATATGTAGAAATCTATCAAAGCAGGAACGAGTTCGATTCCATAGGACGTATTTTCATTAATTTACATTGATAATTGCAAACCAATTAGTAGATACTCATGAAAACAATTGTATGGAAATCGTTAACAGGCTAAAAGGTTACACTTAGGCCATGAAAAAATGTTTTTCACTAACTTAGATATGGAACGTAAATGTAATATTGTTTTCACAAACATTTATAGAAATATGATTGTGAAAAGAAGCATCACATCGACTTTTCAGCAAACATTGGAGAAATTGAATGACTTTCATATACTATGTAACGAACAGAAACATAACATATATTATTCTACTTGTCCGTTACGTTGTATATTAAAGCAAGTACAAATTATGATATTAATTTTTGGTGAGAACTACTCCATAAATGATTCTGTTGTAATATTTGATGCTTGTCGTTTTAAAGGGTATTATTAGCGAAACCTTGTTCTAATGCAATTAATACAGCTGAAAATAGGTAATCGAACCTTGTCATTTGATACCTAAAAGGGTGTAACAATCTAATGACTAACAAGTTTAATTAAGGCTGTACATAGCAGGGGGCAAGGGAAAGCTGTCCCTTAAAAATTTTCTAAGTGATGTGTTTCAAGGGAGGGACTTTGAAACCACGGAGAAATTCAAACCTTCCAACACAAAATTTGCTGGTATATGTAAATCAATCGGATAAAACGTGGTTGTAGATATGTTTGAATCTTTTCTACTTTCGTCGGCTGAGTATTTCTGATAGTATTGCGAATCTTTGTGCTATTTCCGAAACCAGATAACAGTGCTTATCTAGTGCAAGCAAATGGAAACATAACACCTTTCACTCGCATTCTTAATGCCTTCTACGAATTTCAAACATTATCGCACATCTTGACAAATCATACGAAATTATTTTCGCTCAGATTCAATACATGAGTGACTTGTTACGTATGTTTACATTTTGAATCTTTCCTTGCAAGTTCTTCTCTGTAAACGTTTGTTGCCTCAGGCTTTCAGGTAGCTTTGTAATTCTGGTAGTTACATCGATCAATGATGTGTAGCCGGGTAAAGCTATTTTTAAGATTAGCCTGTGCTATTCCAATATGAGAATGAAAAGAGATTATCCTTTCAAACATAGGATTGAAATGAGTATAAACAGTATAAAGAGTGAATGTCGCCCATTTGCATGAAACCTGCAAAGTTTTGCGAATAGCCATGCGACGAAATAATACTATTAGGAATACACTAACTGTTGCTCTGTCTTTGAATTCGCATACTTTCTGTGAAACGTCTGACCAAATTCACGTCTATTTAAAGAACTATTCAGAATGTAATTTATGAGATGCCAAATATTTTTATGTACAACTAACTGTTTTCTCGTTACATAATGGACAGGACCACAATTTTTTCCTCCAACTGCACCCCGCTGGAAATATCCTGATGCTCAAGGGTAAAGATACGCTTTTCCTTGCAGGCATGAATACCACACTTGTTATATTTGTCTTACTGTACGTTGATGCAAAGTTGGAAACGGCAACTCCTGACATATAAGCAGAGGCTAACCTTGAAGCTCATTGTGTTCAAGACTTACAATTTCCCATCTGCGTCACAAACTTACAACAGAGGTCTCCGTCATATATTGGGCGGTACTAAACTCTATTTTTCAAATTGTGCGCACCTATACTTGACCTGCTTCTTTGGATGTTTCTTGATATACAAGTACAATAATTTCAACTAAAATTAAGTCACTAGTAATTGCTTCTTGAACCCGTAGTTGAAGACAAAATAACAAACGTAGTTCACTATTATCACTGTGGAAAGGAACTAGGAGGTTGTGGACTTGGAAAGATGGTACTAGTTTAAAACTAAATATCTCGCTGTTTCCTGGCAAATGACTTTCTGTCTTCTGCCCCACTAATCCAATCCGCTTTAAATTTAATACAGGTACGTGTTCTGATAACACGTGGTAAGTATCTGAGATTAATTCTTAAAGGAAACAAGTTGGGTTCTTATCTTAGAAGTTTGTAAAATGCTAGGTCCTCTTTGGATTTCACAGCTGCTCATAACAAAGAATTTATCATCTACATCTCGGACAAGGGAAATCAAAAATAGAAGTATAAGGAAATATAAATAATGAGCAGAACTTAATTAGGGTTGTGTATGTTGATTAATAATTTGCCGATACATGTATGACAGGAAACAATCCTGAGTGGGTCATTGAACGTAAATTTTACCCTTTTCGTTTTATCTTTACCTTTTCTCGTTTTAATATATGTAGACAATAAGTGAAAAAAGCACTGAAATCAGTTTAATTTAGTTTCTACACAGTCACAATTTTTGATATAGAAAAGAAACCAAACCGTGATTGATTTATTGTTATTCTGAAAACTACATTATGTATGGCAACTCTTACTCTCTTTGCTGCAGTGCTATGAAAATACACGTACAGATAGCAAAAGTAACTTTTACCCATCACAACAAAAACTGACTTTTGATTCTACTGTAGTGACGAGTTTTTGTACTTACTGCATAAGGGTCATTAGTTTTGATCAAGTAGAGTCAATTCTTTTGAATACGTCCGTACCTATCCAGAGAGAATATGGACTGATAAATTTTGTATCTAGATTTGAAAAAACTTTTCGAAATTTGAGAAATATGTTTTAGGTCATTTTATCGATAAAATACATTTAAAATGCTAAGATCCATAGACTCGTAAGTAACCTCGTTTATGAAGAGGAATTTTTTATCTTGTCGTAACACAAAGATTTTTTTCCTTTACGAAAATAAATGATAGAAGCGTATCACTTTCTGCTTGGTTGAAGTTTTCCATACTTTCCAAACGCATACAGTTACACTGACCTTTGAAGTCGAAGAAAATTACTTACAAGCAGGTTGAAAATATTACAAATTTGATGACTGGCAAAATTCCTTCAAGCCTAGTAAGCCCATGCAATTCAGATCTCTTTCAAACACGATTCTATAATTTCAAAGCAGTAATCCGGAAATTTATTTTGTAAAGCTATGTATGAGAGGTTTATACTGCCTGATGAATCTCTATCTTGCCACATCTGGGCAAAATGACCGTATGAGAAACCCTAATTCTTGTGAGAAAAGACAGTTGCCTAACCCAGAATAAGGTTGTCATGTGACTTCAGTAGGATAAAGTTTTACTGTCATCCTTTCGAGTTAGAGTACAATGAGTCAGCTGGCGATCAAGGATAAGACAAACCATCTGCATTGTGATAAGAAAGAATATTATTCAAAATGTTAACATTTCAGTCAACTTGAATATATCTAGATTAAGTCTGGAGGCAATAAATTGCTTGCATAAAATGTAAAGTTGACTCCGCCCTAAACGTTTACTTGAAATGTTCTTCTTGATGCAAATAATGTAAGCTATATTTTGAAACGAGGTTTCTGTAAGATAACAAAATAAGATAGCAAAATACCAAGCAAACACAAAGTGCATAATTTTCAATTTTAAGGACATTGTTAACGACCATTCTGCAAGCGGAATAACAGCAATAAAATTTGTAAATAGCAAAGGAATGGATGGGATAATTTAAAACTATATATTGATTTCTAGGGTACATTTTTGAGATATTTTTAAACAAGCTTTTGCAGAAAATTCAATTTTCAGATGTGTTGTCTACAATACTTGGAGACATTATAAAGGAGTATCCCAAAAGACTGAAACAGGAATATCCAAGTGAAGGAATAGATCTTAGTAAGGTCATTTTTAATTATTTATCTTATGAGCTTAATGATATAGAGAAGAAAATATTGTCTCGCGGACTTAAGTTTGGTATTCGCCCAGATAACTTTAACCATTGCCAGACATTATCTCCCTTCGAAAAACTGGTTAGAAGTTTGAAAAATCAACAAGGTCTCATTGATTTTAATTTTGTTAAAACCCAATTGAAATACATAGTTTAAATATTAGTAGAGCTGAATTATTAGCACTTAGAAAGCTATATGGGAATAAGGATCTAGTCATCTTGCGCCCAGACAAGGGCAAAGGGTCGTCCTACTTAATAGAACGGACTACATTAATAAAGTGTAAGCTCTTTACTGGACACCTGGAAATTAAAGAAGTTAGATGTTAACATCCTAGACTTTTGCCTAAAACGTGAAGGCAAACTTGTTCACTTTCTCAGGGATAATTTATTAAAGAAACAATGTATTCCTAAATCTGAATATCATAACCTATGCCCCCAATGAAGTAAACCTGGCGAACGTTACGGACTTCCCAAAGTACATAAGGAAAATTGCTCTATTAGGCCAATAATGTCAGCTATAGGAACATACAGATACCAGTTAGCTTAGGTTTTATTTCCTATTCCTCAACCCCTTACGGTTAACCAGTATACTGTCCACAGTTCCTTTGCATTTGTCGAAGAAATCTCCAGCTTTAGCTCGGTGAATATAACTGTTATGACTAGCTTTGATTTATCTAGTTTATTTACCAATATTCCTCTTGATGAGACTATCACCATTATCTTGGATACCCTTTTCAAGGAAACTGACATACGTAGGTTTAACGACTGCTCCTTTAATAAGACTCAGTTCATGAAACGTCTTGAATTGGCTGTTAAGGAAAACCATTTTATCTTTAATGACCAGCTGTATGACCAGATAGATGGTGTAGCAATGGGCTCTCCTCTAGGACCAACTCTTGCCAATATTTTCATGTGTGCCCTTGAAAAAAGTTTCCTTTTGAATTGCTCAGCTGAGTTCCAGCCTTCAATTCATCGTAGATATGTACATGATACTTTCTGCATTTTCGAAAATGATAATCAGGCTATGAACTTTCTCCAACACTTAAACAGTCAACATTCTAATATCAAACTCACAAATGTACTTGAAGACAATCACTCACTACTCTTTTTAGATGTTCTGGTACGTCACGATGGTTGTGGCTTCATGACCAATCTGTATTGCAGAAAACTTTTACAGGCTTGTACACAAACTTTGAAAGCCTATCGCCTTATAAATATAAACTTAACCTTGTCACTATCTTCATTTATCGTTCTTTTTACATTTGTTCCTCATACACTCGTTTCCAAGAGGAAATATGTAACATCAAACGTTTCTTACAACAAAATTGTTTTCCAGTACATCTAATTGATAGACTTATCAGAATATTTTTGGACAAACAATACGTATCGAAAGGAAAGCCTGCCACTGTGCCTAAACTCCCATTAGTCCTCTGTTTACCTTATTTAGGCCCATACAGCATTCGTATCAAAAAGCAACTGTGGAAATTTTTGGGTAAAGTGCACCCCCACATTGACTTTCGCGTCATTTTTCAGCCAGCTAAAGGCATTGAAAATTTTTTCTCCTTTAAAGTTCGTATCCCTAAACATATATGTTCCTCCATAGTATATACGTTATATGGCAAAACTTCACGCCATTTTATTGTTTGCTGTACGGAACATTTAGGGATTAATAAAAAAGGAGATACCATTAACGGTACTGTTTGATCTATCAGGGACCATATTTATGAAACTGGGCATGTCGCATCCCTTCAAGATTTCTGTATTCTTGACAAAGCCACCAATGACCTTGACTTATTAATACACGAAAGTCTTCTCATTCTTAAGGATCGTCCCAAACTCAATCATCAAAATTCTTCCATACCCCTCTACTTATTTTAATGTCACTGACTTTATGTTGTTTACATCTTTAGGTTTTTTGTTTTGATAGTAAATGGTATGTTCAATATTCCATTGTCCTTGCATATCTGTCTTAGTATTTAATAGCCTTTTATCCGCACAAAATACTTTTGTTAATGCTCAAGTAAATTTTCTTCGATATTTAAGAAACCGAATTTCCTTTTCATTAACTGAAGATGAGGCAAGCTCGTCTCAAAACGTTCTAGGGGAATCAATATAATATCTTAATGGATTGATTTGTGAAGTGTATTTGGTTTATATAAAAGCATGGAATAACTAACAGAATCCATGTAATACCTTAAATGGATTGATTTTGTGATGTATTTGATTACATAAAACATGGAATAGCCAACAAAGGACTGGTCCTTTCTTGCAGTGCTGAAATGTTTTTAGTCGTGGTCTTAATTTTGGAATATCCCAAATATTACAAAAGTCGATTTAGATTCCATTCACGCAGAAAGTAACCGACATATTTTAAATCAGTCAGTTTCAGATGTTAAAAAAATGTTACTTCTTCATCATCTTTTATACATTTATTGGTAAAATCAATATGTTGGTCTTGGAAGTTGTGAATAGTTATTGTCATTGATGCCTACTATTTTTGTAATGAAGCTATCAGGAATAAGTACCATCGCCAATGCGGTTAATTGGACACAACTTATCACATTTGTTTCCACGTTTTCATCATTGTCTGGTGTGAAAAGTATTTATTTGCTTCATAGCTTATAATGAGTGTTGTCAAAGCGGAAAGCACTCTTGAACTTGACCAATTTTCTGGCTCTCTTTCTATCATTGGTTTTTTGTAGTGTGGTTGTTTTGCCTTTAAAAGACTATGCGAGTACTTTTATCATCTTGACCAGCTTTATCCCGTTACCTGGCTGGCTGGTCTCATACAAACAGGCTCTAAATGTAAGTCGTCTTTGTGTTCTCTGACACTAAAATAACAAGTATCATTCAAAGACCGTTTATCATATATTTTACAATTGCAGAGCCAACCTGTCCACTGTACATAAGAAAGAGGGAAATCAGAAAAACAAGCTATTCCGTTTATAAGAAAGCACTTTGATTTACTTTGATAAATGTCTGATATTTTGATAATAAAACCAGCAATGTGAATTGTTTGCTAAAAGTATTGCTCCTGTTTGAAATTGGCATGTTTATACAATCCAGAATATCTGTTGGAGACACTGTATTGACTTAAGTAATCCTAAGATTTTCTTTGTCTACTGTGTGGAAAGATTATATACAGCACAATATAATCCCTGGTTTAATATGTACAATAACTATCCTAAACTAATGCTGTCGCGAACTCAAAACTTAAAATAGTACAAAATGTTTGATTTGCAAACAAACATATTCTCCTGTGACTCTGTGACACAGAGATTGAAAATAAAAAGGTAAACTCTCTTTATACGATCAGCAGATACAGATGTCCAATTTAAATATCTATAACTCCTTAAACGTTTTAGCTCTTGTTATATTTTGCCTTCAGCTGTCAGGGGGCAAATATTTCAAAATTTTGCATTTAGGCATCGACGTAAATACTTTGAATAGAAGCCTTCAGATGACTCACATTCAAATTCAACCATTGAATTATATAGCCCATTATTTAATTAAAACAAATTAAGCAAATTCAGTCAACGTTGAGCAAGCAAAAGCTGGAGAATGCTATTTGTATCTTCAGACTACAAACCAGTCATTATTGGCCCTATGCCAAACATTGGGTAGAAATATACTTTTAAATAAAAAACTTTCCTAGTGTTTTGGGGTGATTGCAAATAATTCCTTATATAAACAAACTTAAAAAAACCGTATTATACTTTCATTTTGCTTCTTCTGTTAAAACAGATTATTAACTTCTCTTTCCATCTTAATCCAACAAGTGGTGTATTATAACTTAGTAGTGCTACTATGAAGAATATAAACAAAAGTTCTTATAACTAGTAGCCAACGGAAAAGACATGCAAGATATCATGTTTCTAATAAAGACGTCCGTGTAGAATGTTTATGAAGTACTAGAAGATTTGACAGCTAAATCTACTACTAATACTACGTGTTACGTGGTCTGATGCTGTTTATTGTATTTTCTTCGACCAAACATTTAGTTTTATTATATGGCATGGAATCTATTTCATTGCACATCTGTCCACCACGATTATTAGATGACCTGCAGACAGTTTGGTTTTATTTCTTGTCCATGATTTTGCTTGTGTGCTGTAGTTAAATTGATAACCAAGGCAGTGAGTGTAGCATAAATATTTATTGGGAATACTTAAAAATATAGAATAACGAACGGCAAAACTGACGTAATCAAGACTTGGCAACTATACTACTTGTACTTCCGCAATGATGTTTTGACTAATGATTTCTCTGAAGACATCAATTGTTTCTGACGAAAGGTTAGAATAGTTGATCAGTTAAAGTCATATCTCCTTCTTTGAACATTATCAGACCTCTTACAATATGTATTAGTAGAAGTATTGGCAAACCATCAATTCAAAACACAAATCTTGGCAAAGTGTAACTTTTAAATGAAAAGTCAAACAAGAGAATTACCTGGTCATTAGATTTTAGACATTAATTCTGATTGCTTTGCCCTACTGTAGAATGCTGTTGGCATAGCCAATGTCCTTTGACTGTATTGCATGCAGTCTGTCTAAATTAAAACAAGAAAACACGACTTTGTAGGCAGAAAGAATTTGTCTTCTCACTCGGACTCTTCCTGTAACACTTCGTGTGTATTTACTTTCTCTTTGTCTTCTCCTTTCTTGTTTATGGGTGGCTAGTTTCGATCTATGTTTCGAATCAAAAGGTTGGCAAATAGCTAAACTTTTCCTGTCCGTTAATTTAAACTCTGAAGCGTGTCAGACTAAAGAAGCTTTTAAGTATGCTTTTAGCGTAATGCTGCAATTTTTCGAGGTGCTATAAGTTTTATACCACAAAGATTGTTTAATACGTTTTTCTACAACCAACGTAAACATTTCATGATCATCACTATCCAGTAATCAGTAAGGCTAGAAATATACTACGTCAGTACCAACCCTTAGTCAAGGCCTTTGAGACACCAAAACAAAATTTCAATCTGCAAGGTAAAGTCACCTAAAGCAAGTAAGCTAGATAAAGATTGTGACAAGTGCGAAAAAGACGGTTCAGGGTGTGTGATCCGGTTAGAAATTTTGAGGACCTTTTAGTAATAACTACCAAATTTTAAAAAGAAAACAACCCTAAAATGCCAGGTTATTTGCTGTATGTTGATGACACTTCCACTATCTTTAAAACAGACTTAAATTTGACAGGATTTTCCAAAATCTAATTCTATTATAAACAACACTCCAATTTACGGCAGAAAAGAAACAAGTCAATTTGTTACTTTTTCTGATATTTTTTTGGAAAAATCTGAGACAATTTCAATGCCAACAGTTTAAATTTAAGTAAAATTTGAAACTGAGGAAAACTTCTTGAGAAGCTTGAGATAAATTGAACAGAGAAAGCACAACAAAGCTCCAATAAGTGTGAAAAATCATGAAAAGCCCAGGAATGAGCGACAAATTCAAGGTAACTTGAAAAAATTTTGAGTGAGGAATATGAGAGAAATTTAAGAGAAAGTTGATACCAATACGACAGAAATTCAAGAAAAATTTGAGACAAAGATAAGAAAAAGCAAGAAAAAGCACATTAAAGTTCACGAACGTGCAAAAAAGCCGAAAAATGCTTGAGAAATTTGAGAGAAATTTTGAAAAATTTGATTGAAAGCGAGAAAAGGGAGACAAAGCGAGAGAAAGCGAAAGAAGGCGAGAGAAATCAAGAAAAAATAGTCAGAAAGCGCAAGAAAGCGCGGGAACGTGCTGGGAAGCGCAATAGAGTGGAAAAATCGCGTGAAAGCACGACAATGTGAAGAAAGTATGAGAGGGCACGAGAGAAAGCAAAAGAAAACAAGAGAAAGAGAAAGAAAGTAAGCAAGAAAAGGCGCCAAAGGTCACAAGAAAGTGCGCAAAAGTGTGAAAAAGCGAGGTAGACAGCTAGACAATGTGCGAAAAAGTGAAAGAGATTTTCTCTGTCTTTATTTCCTTTCTTGTTTATGATTGGCTAGTTTTGCTACATGTTTCGTATAAATAAGTTACCATATACATATACTTTCCTTTCTGACGTTTCATACTCCGAGGAGTGTCAGACGAAAAAAGTTTGATTTTAGCGCAATGTCGCAAATTATCTTTAAGACATTTTATTGTGATATGTGTGTTTATCAGTACATAATGAGCCATAATATTTTTTACGATAAGGCCATAAAATCACACATATCTTCTTAGCACACAATAATGATGTGCATTATGATATACACTGTAGAGAATGTATAATTTATGTAATAATAAGAAATTTTGATTACCATTTATGTCACTGTTTGTTTTTCGAATTTGTTTCTCCAGTGTTGCTAGAAGAAGCTCTTTCTTTCTCCTATTAAAATATTGCTTATCCTTGGGATTCCATAAAGAAGGATTAACAGCATAGAAATCTGTTAAGTCAAACTCTTCTTGTCTGCTCCACTTTAAATTTATTGGCTTTTCTGCTATACCTTACAAACTGTATCTGAATGTCTCAACGACCTTCTTTTTTGTTTTTCGTACACCTGTGCTTGTGAGCACCTGGTTAGCAAATTATTTCCAAGGTAACATCCGAAAAGAGTTGGCTTATCAATGTTCACAGAACCAACCTCCTATGCAGTTGGCATATGAAGGTCTCTCTGTAATAGTTCCTTTTATAGACATGGGAGTGAGGAGAATGGACGTGATGCTATGGACGTTTTGTGAATGATTTTTCGTTCATTTAGGTCATGTTTCTTGTGCTAACACTGTTATGTTTCTGATAGCCAGACATGTTGTCTGATGCAATGCATTTCTAGGTGTGATTAGAAGTTACAATTGTCTGTTATGAGAAGAGTAGATTATGTTTTGTTTCATTACACCTTGTCTACAGCTAATGTCAATCCTCAGTCTAACTTGTGGGCTAAAAATGTGCAACTTAATATTTTGTGATCCTTTACTGACATCTTGCAGAAATCGTCACTTTCTCTTTTAAGTTAAAAACAGAATTATGCACAAAAACTGCAGTAAATATTTCCTTTTGTCTCGACAATCTCAAGCTTAAAACGTTTTGGGACTCTTGAAAAATGCAAAAAGATTTGGCCAACATAAGCTACCCTACTTAAAGGCATTTCTGACATTTAACATCGATTTTACTTGGGTTTTGTGGAACAAAATGAGTTTAAAATTCGTTCTTCTGATTGTCACTTTTTTCTGGGAGATGCAGTTGTGTGAACAATTTTAAGACAATCTGGCAACAACAATTGGGCAACTTAAAAATACATACACACGGACAACTAATACAAAGTTGTCGTAAAGTTGCCCCCGAGTTGTTGTTAAAGTTGTTTATGTGTGTCTTCCTTTAGGCTTACAAATCTGGGACTAAAAGATAAATTTATAATTTCTATTCAGACATGTTCGCAAATTTTACCTATAGATTTTCAATTTGATACGAAGGAACCACGGAACAAACAAACGGAAAGATTGGGCTTAAACAACTTTATCTTGAGGCAAGTTACTAGTCCACTTGCAATAAGCAACTCAACCTTGAAGGTATAGTAAGTTTACTACTATGTACTAAGAGCACAAAATCCTTGTTTTTTCAGGTGAAAAAGTACAAAAACCTGCAGGTAACAATGCCAATTATATCTTTTCCTGTACTAGCATTGCAACCTGTGTGCCATTTCTGAGTAAAAATGAATTAAAGTGGAGCGTTCACCGACCAGTTTTGGAAGAGATATTTCCCTCGATTAAAGTCACAGGTTTTCTTATATGCCAAAATTTATTCATATACAGGAGGCCTTGAGTGAAATAGGCATCCCAGGTTTTCCCACGTTATCGGAAGGATCGACCATGGACATTAATAGTTAAATTCGTTCAAGAGTGTGAACTGATCTCAACAAATTGTAACATCGTCAATCCTCGTGCTGCAATAAGGCAGCTATTGTGTCGGATTAGCTTTGTTGTTGTGCAAAAAGAGAGTCATCTGAAATACAAAAGAAATGTTCATGAACAGTGTCAATCTTAGCTTGAGCTTGACTGGGTAAATCTACCTGTTCAGAACCTTTTCTTAAGGTATTCGTTTTGGCCGGTTTTTCTGGTTCTGTTCTTTATTGTAAGGGCCTGAAAGATGATTTGCCCATTCTAATCAAGCATAAAATAAAAGTCAATTTGAGTACAAGAAGCAGATGCTGTAAATGACAATTGTAGATGCTCTGTTACATTTGTTAGACAAGGTTATTACCATGCAATCATTAATTATTAGATGCCATCAATGCTTTATTGGTTAATAGTATTAGCAGGCTAATTAAGCATAGTCAGTTTAAAGTCAAACATTTTCAAGTTTTTACTATTTATCATCAGGACTAATCTACGTCAGCACATCAAAACAACAAAGTCATACAAAATACGTAATCCAATGAGGCAAGAGCCTCGACTTATTTAAATAAACTTGGTTGGAATCTATTAATCGAAATTGCCTGTAAAGTTCTTCGTTTCTACCATTGATAGCTTTACCAGTGATATACCACGTAAATTTGTGGTTTTCATGTTCCGCCTTATGCTTCACTGGTTCCGATAAATTGCTGCTTAATGCGTCCTCGTGTTAGCTTATACGGGTTTCAAGATTTCTTGTTGTTTCACCTGTGTGCAATTGATCACTCCTTTATATATCATTAAAGGACCAGTGATTATTGATGGGTTAGATACAGTTTGTGAAAGGTCCTCTAATGACATCATTTTGATAAACGTTGGTCCAGGACAAAACAAGTGCATGGCAAAATTTTTCACAGCTCCAAAACATTAATTCTTCACTTAAGATGTTGATAGAAATATGCCACTATGGGAATTAAAAAGTATTAGGTAACTTAAGTATACGTCCACTTAATAACTTCATTTTATATTTTACTTTCTCCTGTAGAAAATGAAGGGAACTACAACTACATTTATAATCGGGTCCTGCTAAAGATTGCCTCACCACTTTGGCCAAGTCAGTCGTAGTGCCAGTCTTAAGACTGCAAACTGTACGCCTTTCATTTGTAAAATAAAGCAAACAAGATGCAATCAGTATGCAAACGGGAGCACTTAATGAGTATTTATTAATCATCAGGTAACATTTCTGGATTTTAATTTTGTATTTTTAAGTTTATTTGAATACAGTTAAGAAAGATTAAAGTTTGCACAAGTTATAAATTCCAAATTAAAGGTATTGAATTAAAACTGAGAACATTTCGTGTATGTGTTTTCGTATATCAAATCTCGAGAATGCAATATCAAATGATGCATTCTTTGATAAATGGTTTCATTTTACTATTCTAATGAGATAAATACATTGATACTAAAATCAGAGTTAAGCTATACATTAATAAAAATGTACATTAATAAATACTATGGACAAGGACAGTTTATTAATTTTGTATCCCATATTCATATTTTCATTTATTTATAAGGATATATTCCATTCCTCGAAACTAGTGGTATTCGAGGAGTATTTCACTATATTTTGTAATTAATTACAGGAAATAGGTCTGCTAAAATATGGCGTTAGCTACTCCGAATAATTTATTTGTTCCCTCCACTTTCCATTTTTTAATCCTACTATAGTTGAAACTTTAAGTGCACCTATTGTAATAACAATTTCAAATGAATTTACATTTTTGTGCTCATAATCTCATAAATTCCTAATTTCGTTAGTGCATCGTATGCATAGTGCCGGCATCAACGCTTAAGCGTCATTGATGTTAAGAAAAAGAATTCTGTGATTCGAGACCTACGATGGATATTAACTACATTCTCGTCAGATTAACAGTTTGATGTTTTAATATGGTTTACCCAAACCCTTGATTCATGGGTCTTCCAGAGCGATAGGAACTGTGACTTGATCTCTCATCAAAATTTTCTCTGATTGATATTTCACTTGATCGATGTTGACAATGTCGACAAGGAGTAGATGGTGTAGATGAGCTACGACCTCTCACGGCATGACTGTGAGAAGGGCTTTCAGTCCACTGTTTAGCGTCATGTTGGACGGCCGGTCTCAAAGGGTGGTCGTTAAATACAGCTAAGTTGTAGCTTATCCTCTGGTCCTGTAAGAACAGGGAGAATACTCCTAGTATAATTAACATAGCATTAGCGGTAGTAAACTGAGGAGCACAACTTGACATTTACTAGGAAATTTATGAAATTTGTCAATGTTTAAACTATAATTAGCAAGGTAATGTAACAACGAAAGTTTGCGACATTACGTAAAAAACACATTTAAAAGATTTTTTTTTGTCAAACACTCTTCAGGCTATGAATCATCAGGGACGATGATCCGACAAAACATTGATCGAAACTAGCAAATAATAAACAATAAAGAAAAAAACAAAAAGAAAAATATAAAATTATTGGAAAGGTCCAAGTAAAAGAACAATCTCTGTCTGCCTACAGACCCCTGGATTTCTTGTTTAAATGCAAATTTACTCTAATACACTCAGATGGAAGTAACGATCTAGCTGCGCTATTTATCTAAAAAATTGTTATCTTTATATATTTTGGCGCAATCTGCATTTTCTGGTTAATATTGGCCAATAGAAGAATTGCATGTTTTAGAAATTTTCAAGCTCTGAATTTGTGTCTGGCATAAATGTTTGATCCTGTCAAGCAATGTTTGAGAAGTGCGACCTACATACAGAGCTTCCAACGGCACAGAAATTCATATACTACATATCTTTTTTATGATAGGTAAGCAATCTTTCTGAATGGATGACAATCTTTCTCTGTACCTTCTCGCCTTTAACAGCTGTAATTAATGTTAAAACCAGCGCAAGCGATTGCCAAATATTTAAGTTTGTGGAAGGTTATTTGGGCGATTCATTGAAATCAGCGTCTTCAAGGTTTTGATAGTTTTGCAATTAGCTATTAGTCAGCATTATGGTCGCAATTTACATCGAGACTTAAAAGAGGCGTAATGTATTATTTAAAGCTCAAAATATATTAGCAATGTCTTTATTTTGTCATCGAAAGATTATAAATAGTAGATTGCATAGATTGCAAATTCAATCCATTATTACCTCCGCCGAAGAAAAAACGTAATCTTTGCAATTTGTTTTTTAACTCTACCCTTGTCAATTAGTTAGTTGGTTGCTTAGTTATCTTAAAACCTCGGAAATTTTTGAACGTACCATTGTGAAATGTTCAGCTAAATATCTTTCGTAGATGATCTAAGTCAAATAATAGATCCCGGATCACTTTGTTTGGTAATGAAACCTTCCTGTTGCCATTGAGGAAGTCTTCGAAGGGAGAGCCCGGTTACCATACTTGGCAATGATATCTTCATGACACTGAACTAGCAAAGACACCATCATGGGGAAGCTCCCTGTTTAAATAATTAGATTGGCACGACGGAGGTTTCTAGTTGTTTGGTTGGTTGGTTAGTTTTCAAAGTATCGCGAAAATTTTTTAACATATCATTCTGCAATTTTAGGGGCATGTTGTTAGCCGTATGGGCTTCAGTTGATGAATTTTGGAGGATGACGTGAATTAAATCCTAGATTCTGGGTCATTTTTTGGTAATGAAACCTTCATAGTGCTAATGAGGAAGTCGTAATGGAAATAACCATTTTAAACCACATCTGGTGACAATATCTTTATGACACTGAGCAAGAAAATCATTGATAAGAAAGTCCCTGTTATAATGATTATATTGGATTGATGATGGATTGCACTATCCGAGGTTTTCCATTTTGTTAACTTTTTGGTTGGCTGCCAAATATAACAAGGTTAGCACGTATATTGTACTCGGAATAACGCGACTGGGCAAAATAGTGTACAAGGATAGGTAAAGATAAAACTGATTATCAAAAAAATGTATTGCTTAAAGCTTGTGTGCCATAAAAAGTTATGTTCCCATCGAATGAAAAGGAGAACGATTGCTTTAGTAATGTCATTTTTCTAACCTTTTTCTCAGTAACAATTATTGTTTTTCACTGGCAGCGATATGAATATTTAACAGTAACTCAGACAGAGAATTTGCTGCTATAACTACATAGATGTGTTCCCTATTTGCCAAGAAAAGCTTTTGTGGTAGATAGGCAACTCTTGTATTGGACTGAAATCTTCTCCATGATATTAAGCCAATGATGGGCCTGCGCAGTTTAGGATAATTTGAAGATAAAAGGGATGCATCTTCACGGGTTCAAAATCTATCCAAGAATTATATTCAAACATAAAATAAATGCTAGAAAACTCTTGTTTTTTCTATGTATGTATCAAATATAGAAATGTATAGTCTTTTGCTATCATTTTTATCGATATATCTGTTATACTTACGTTAAGACATGTTTCCATGAATTCTTCCTCAGTGATAACACCGTCGTGATTCTTATCCATTGCCTGTTGAGAGGGATACAGTAAGAAAAAATTATAAATTTCACAAGAAGAGACAAGAAAAAAACAACACTTGGTATTGTGTAGGCAGCATACGAAAGAGTGTTATAGAAGCAGTGTTATAGAAGCGCTTGTTGATGACGATAATCGTTTAAATACATTGTTATGAGTATAAATTATTTTTCAGCAAATTCATTGTACTACAAAGACACAAACCTGCCTAGAAAGCAATGTCCGAGAAATCAGCATTGGAAAGTAACATCCAGCATAGCTTACCTGAAAAAGTCGAGTAACATGCTCCTCTACCATAGAGGCTTCGTAGTAATTAACTGGAGAAGGCGTAGGTGGCGGTGTAGGAGTTGGTGCCAGCATCCTGTGGACAGCATCAACTACCTCGAGTAATTCCTTCAAATTAGAAAAACATGCTAAAGGTAATGAGCTGCTTAATATTTCCAGGTTTCAGTTGAAGACAACCAATTCTTTTATAGCAGCTTATGGTTCAACGGTGTGCGGCAAATTTGTAACGCTTTACATTTTCTGATGGCCAAGTAACACTAAAATCGTCAATGTTTATTTTTTTTTCTATATTCTCGCACTGTGTATAAACTATAATGACGGTCGTAGGCACATATTTTTTTTAGAATTTTATATAGGATATTTTTATCAAACGAACTAAGTTGTAATTGACCCATATTTAACTTAATGTATATTTTGCACTAGGCAGACTGGTATGGACATCAAGTAGTTTCACGTCTTGTAGGAATGGTAACTGTGTAAAAAGTGTGTGATGGCCCTGACTTTACCTTTTGGACTACTGCTTGATGGGTGTCTAGAGTGTATTTTCCTGCAACTGACAACAACAATATCCTTTAGTAATTTTAGCTAATTATAATTATTAATTCTAGCCATTCGGTAGTTTTCAGCGATAATCCAGCTTCAATTTTTGCTACTAGCAATAAGTCAACAAATATGTCCATCATTTTAGTTAAGAACAGAAGTTAGTATGATTATGACCACCGTGATGTCGAACCCAAGCCTCACAACTGCAAATCTGATGCCTTCCTTGCTGAATTAAACAGCTAAACAGCTTCAAAAGGAAAAATCAAAAGACCATTAGTCATTCAACCCCGATCGTCTACCCTTCTTATTAGGTGTCTGTCTGTTGGTGTATGAAATTAAACTTGAATTAAACTCTTCTTTCAGTTCAAATTAATGAGCAGGAGCGTGGCAACCAAGGTCAGGTCTCGCACCTCCAATATTATCCAATAGGAGATTTCAGACGAAAAAATTTCAACTGAATGAGTAGTTTGGATAATTTAGTGACCTTCATTTTGTATTATCGATAAAAAACAAAGTAACGGTAATTGCTCGACTAGACGACTGGCTGTTCTTAGTAAGTGAAGAAGACTTCGTTGATGACACCAGTCTTACTAAAGTTGCGAAGAAATGGCCGCTGTTGAAAAATCGAATACTTTTTCACGGTACACTGTTATCACCATGCAATGGATGTCCCCTTAGAATCCTCAAATAACATTCCCATCGACCAGATCAACAAAACGTATTGCAAACTTTTGTGTCTTTAAGCCGAATAAGAATGTCAGGAGTTATTTTTAATCAGGTAAGCACGTAGTTTCCCCCTTCAATAATGCACTTTTCGTAACAGGCCTGATAATAACCTTACTTGAAAACGTTCATAAGGAGCTTGACCGCCAGAAAAAATACGCAAACCAAGTCCAACTAAGAGTTTGACAATGTTACTTAATTAAGTGTAGATTTAGAAACTGTGGAATCAAAACGAAATACGTGACATAAACCGATCATCACTGTTGACATTGAATTGGATTTTAAAATCATTTCCATTAGAATCTTATCGCATGCAATCATCCAATTTCAAAGGGAACTTTGAGTAGCTATGAAAACATTTTGCTTTCTCCTCAGCAGTTAAACTTTAATCAGAGTTGTTTCATTGAGCAAAACTAATTAAGAATTGACAAGTGCTAGAATAACAAAACCATCGGTATAAACAACAAATTATTCTCAGACCTGCTTTGAAACCACGCCATCGTTGTCAAGGTCATATAAACGAAATGTCCATCTTAACTTATCTTCCAGTGTACCATGTAATGACGTTGACAGTCCAACTGCAAATTCCTTGTGACAAAAATAACAAATTATTTATATTTTATGCGTCTTATTTATGTTAACAAGAAAAACAGAGTGACGAAAAAAACCTAAGGATAATAAATGTTTGGAAGGGAAACTATGATAAGCTTCTGTACTACTTCCATCGTATTATTGGTAGGTTCATATTTGTTATGATAGACTTCAAGAGAAGGCTAATGATTGAAAACAACCGAGCTCCCTCTTTCTTGGTGATAAATCATCTCAGGATGTGATCGGACATGATTCTCCGAAGATGTTTGTTCCGTGTAAATTGTATAGCCTCAGGTGAGCTGCTGTTGGACCATCAGCCTATTAAAATGTTTAATGGATTTGAGAAACTGTAAGATAAAAATTGGAGCTTGTGTCCTTGCTGATTCCCTAAAGTATTGGAGAACAATACCATGAAATGTAATGCCTTTTTTGGTGTATGTCCCTTCCCTATGCATTTATTTGACTTGGAAGCTCTCCAAATCTTCGCCATTTTCTATAGCATTATCTTTCCTCGTCGTGCACTCCAGATCTTAAATCGTTTGGACAAGAAAGAAAGATGAAAGCAGTTTCTTTTTCCGAGCAAAGAATATTTCATATTAAAGGCGCTAACGTTTGCTTTCTGAGTTGAAGAGGTGTAATGTATGTATTAAAATTTTAACTTCATAAACGAAATCAATTGAAATGGCTCGCGCATGTTTTATCAGTCATTTTGTACTTAAATTTACAAACTAAGACTTGAATTCGATTCTTGAAAATAATTTTGAGATAATAAAAACTCTCTTAAACATAATAAGCATTAATTCTCATGGAAATATCAGGAACTAATAAAAGTTCCAAACAGTATTTTAGTCAGATCGATAATAACGTGACACCTTGTAAACAAACACTTTATAATAAACGTTTGTAGCTGTATACTCTCTAATTTTAGTTTGCTTCATACAGGAAATAAATTTTATATCAAGCCCTAAATTAATTATTTTTTGATGGTGCTAAGTAAATATGTCAATTTTTAGTTTTTCTATCTTTAAACCATTACGTATTTTAACGATACAAGTTATTTTACCGCTTTTAGCTCTAATGTCTCTTCCACTTTAGTATTTTCCATTGAATCCTTTGAACTTTAATAAGTTTCTAAGCTTTTCTCTCGTAATTAAGGGACTTTCCACGACTTTGCAGGGACTTTAATCAATCTTACTTGAACACAAGGTATAATTTAATGTGTCAGAGTTTTCAAATATCCCTGTATTCTTAGGATTGCGCATCAGTGATCTAAAAGGCGCCAATAATGACCATTGAGAAACATGGAATCCAGACTTTTGGTTTTATTTCCTTTCATCAATTGTTCGTTTCAAGTATTCCTACAGTAGAAATGCTGTGTTTTCTTCTTTTGTCAGAGAAAACAGTAAAGAAAAGCAAAGAAAAAACGAAAGAGAAAGAGACAAAAAATGAAAGAAAAAAGAAGAGAGAGGTAGAGAATGAGAAATAGAAAGGAATAAAGTAGAGAAAAGTAATTTCTAATCTTACCTCAAATGTGATTTTTCCGTCCCTGTTGGTATCAAATGTGTTAAAAATGTATTGAGCATACTGTGCTGAATCTAATAACAAAACACAAGAAAGCATGCAACAAGATGTCAAGCTGTTTAACTTTATGAAAATTTTAGAAGAATTGTAACACTACAGGCAGCTTGGTTATCCAGGTCAAGGAAAGATAACAAAATGTGACTTCTATCAGGTCAAACTCCACACGAGATGCTTCTTACTTTAGAGAATGGCGACTACTTACTTTGTCGGAGGTAAAATAATATTTTTTTGGAAATGGCAACATCTTGCGCTAGAATTAATCACATTACGTAAATATAGGGTAAATAATTACTGCAATACGTAAAAGACTATCCAAATTATAAATCTAGAGCCACTTTGTAAACAACAAATTGCAAAAATATGTCTTGTTTACTTTAATACATAGAAATGCCTGTATTTTCATATTCCACAAGCGACTTTTTTGTTTTCCATGACGGTTTCAATGTGGCGATCATACCATTTCTCATTTACTGGAAACATAGTTCGCATAATTATTGCCACATGGTCTGCAGAGAAGGTATGTAATCTGAATCTAAGTTTTAATAATCTCACTAACGTAAAATGGCCAAAATTTTGCTCCTAAAATAAGCCATATACATAAAACTATGCCAAATTTAAATTTTCTTCAGGGTTGTTTGCTGTTTGATTATAATAACAAAAAATTTAATGTTCAATCAGTTAATCCTTGTTTCAAGTATCGTCACTACTCAATCTTAACTTGTGGGTTAGTCAAGTAATGTCAATGAAGTGTACTTGTCCACTTCACAAAAGATAATTCCCAGCATCATGTTGCTATATTGTGGTATGGTGTTCTTATTTGTCGCAAATGACCAATGTCTTGCGTTGCTGCTATTAGCTAGGAATCACATTATTTCCTCCAAATAATGTGTCGACGGTAGTCATCCAACCATAAGTTTAAATAAAGATTAAAATTTCTGCCAATAAATTTCGCTTGCATGTTATCTTACAAAGCATTCACTAAACAACAGTCTCTATATTGTAGAAGATAGCCATTATGTTATCTGGATGTAGAGATTATAACATTGCCAAGAAGTCCGTTGTAAACTTTTGTAGAATTTCCACTCGGCCTCGGAAGTGCTTTAACAGTGCTGAAAAGTGGTAGTGACTAGTTCTAAGAATGATTATTTTTTCGACCACTGGTAATTTCTCACGCCACCTTTGTCATATTTGGTGTGGCATAAAACAATCTATGAGAACATTCCACACATTAGTGATGCTCATTGACAATGGGAAGTATATTTATATATATATTTTTTTTTAGTTTTTCTATATGTTACAACGATGAGGCACTTGCTTGATAAAAAAAATAAAGTCCTCGACGTGTATTTTGTATGCTTCCAGACAAGCTGTAGAATAGCATAATGACATTTCTCATGTAGAAGGTTGGCCCTATTCATAACGTTAAGCTATTATTAAGGTAGAACATGTCCTACAATGAACTGTCTATCGTATACCTAGACCCTAAACGTAATACATAATGATATCATACGTTTTTAAGACATATATCTAGACTAAATACTAACGTATCATTTTACTTATTCTGTCTATTTTTCTGTCTCTTGTTTAAGAACCAGTTGTTAATAAATTTGGCTATAATGTCAAATATTAACATCATAAAATATCAAGTTCTCGTGTTATATCTTCGAGTTGTTTATAGACGTTGCTTTTACCTAAACTATATCTCCGACACTTTTTGTTTCCCTCTTTAAGTAAGATTCTTAAAAGTCAAGGTTAAATGAACACATGAGCCAATTTAAGGCAGAAACGTAGACACTATTCATTTCAAATTTTGTCCTACGAGTCAAAGTTAGTTATTGTATGAAAAATAAAATGTCAATGGTAGACTGAGGAAAGCTTAAATGTAAGGAATTTGTCGTTAAAGCGTAATAAACTTTATTCATCGTTGTGGCCTACGTATTTCCTTCACATTATTGAGGAGCGCATATTTCAGGAGATGTCTAAAAGAAGATCGTGTCAATTGAAGTAGTACGGTATTCATTGTAGAGAATAAGTATATCAAATTTGAAAGGAAAGATGGTCGACTCCAATCCTTTTATAAAGAACTCTAAGTTTCTGTTCGTTAAAATAATTTTCAGGATTAACCTTTATTTAAAGAACATTTGCATTATTTTAAAAAAAGAGAAACAACGTTATCTTTAACCTATTTAAATCAACATTCAGACAAAAGTTCAGTACAAAGTGATATGATGCATAAAACTGACTCGTTTAACGGAAAGAGATCCATAAAAGTGAAAAGCAAGTTCTCAGTATTTATTGCAAAGAAGTTTTTTTATGACAAGGAAGTCGGATATAGTAAAATTTGTATTGTCATTTTTATTTTGAAGGACAGCTGCAAACGGCTTGACTACGGGAGAAGAAAACAAAGATAATATTTTAATTTGTCATTTTCATGGGGAATTTGATGTAAAAACCTGATACTTGCCTATATAAGTACAGTCTATAAAGCTTAGTCTTTCCGCAGGGCATCGTAACATTGGGAGTTAAACAGAAAATTAACTGCAGGGCATTCAACATAATAAAAATTTAACTGTCAGTCTGCCTTGTCTTTAAACATTCAACGAAAACGTTGTTAGATCAATAAAGAACAGACAATAGGAAAAGAATGACACAAATTCTTCTATCTATCTATCTATCTATCTATCCATCCATCCATCCATCCATCCATCCATCCATCCATC
>JANTCA010015877.1:0-25452 GCA_024741275.1 Chironex yamaguchii | reverse complement strand
ATATATTTGTCAAGAGTGAATCATTACCACAATAGCTGCACTAAGTGAGAGTTGACCGGGCTCGAACTGGTAATCTTCAGACTCAAAAGCCATATAAATATATCGTTACAAGCAGCGTTAGTATTTAGTTGGTTTAAAGATCAACAAACTTAGTTGTGTGACCGTCGATTGTTTTTCATAGACTCGTCTTTTTTTGCATTTTTTCTTTTTTCAAACTTGCCTGGGAGCGAAAGAAAGCTTAAGTGCTGACATGAGTTACTATCCTTTCTTAACAGTTATGGCTACAGCGGAAGCGACTCGCGAAACAATATATGTTGCCTGGCATCTGGGGAGGTTGCATACACTGCTGGTATCTTTGTTGTTGTTTGGGACACTTCAACGGAATCCCAAAAGCATTACACAGAGCACACGGCCAAAATTACAAGGTGTGTAACGTAATTTGCTTTGTCACACTAGTTTGATCTAACGAGAAGCAACTACTGTTTGTGAACAGAGTGCTGATAAGAATTGCATGTATATTTTGGTCAACTGTGTATTGTGTTTGGTTTGTTAAAATTTTGCCTCCTTGCGTTGTATGAGTTTTCCATTTGCTTTGTAAAATGAATTTTATTTTATTTTCTTTCAAGATGTGCTTGTGTTTGCTTGTTTGGGGACTTCATTGGAAAAAGTAAACTCAGATGGGACTGAAACTCCTTTGCGTTCCTTTGTTATCATGCTTTAAAGCTTAGAACTCGAGTTGTCGAAATATCGAAACTATGTAGACTACGCTTGAATGTTGGAAGAAGTTCTATGGAATGTAAAATAGCATTTGAGAACAGTTGATATCTTATCTTGTTTTCCCTCTTTTAAGCATTGCACTCCATCCTGATGGCGTTACCATTGCATCAGGTCAAGCTGACAGCCTAGATGAAGATCGTTCGGCAAAGGCGAGTGATTGTCTATCTTATCATTACTATTTGACTCGTAAACATCGTAGTCATCACCATAATCCTTACGAACATGACTTCAGCCACAGCAACTCTATCAGTAAACTGAGTTATAATGGTTATGATGTGAGATAATTTAGAAAACCAAGATGTTATAAACAGTCGGTCGGTTCATTTGCATTGATGCTGTCAACACCCATTTTCTCTTCTTTTGTTTGTTTCTTTGTTTGTGTTAACGAGCCATGAAAACGTGCACTGTATGATTCTCAGATGCAAGATGGTGAATCCTGCCCTAGTGATTAAATTACTTCAGTATTTAGTGTATATACCTAAATACATTTTTTATGTTTACACCATTGGTAACCTTTATCTCAGGTATTGACAGATTAGATATATTTTTGGCCAGTCATATAAGTTGTGAACAGAGTTGGTGTGTTGACCTGCTCGAAGAACGCAGAAAACTTTTGTCTATTTGGTCACATTGTTGCAATTTATGATTTATTAAAGATTCCCTGTCAATATGTTAGTTATAATTAAAAAATGGCGTTTTAGTATGAGCGATTGAAAGTGGTTTTCCCTTTTCCCCTTTTGTAAACAATAGTGAGATGTGATATCTAGAGCTCAGTAGAAGCTATTCTTTAATAACTTTAATAGATATATTTTTGTTTGATCTATGCAACATTTCTGACAATGATCTTTTAAGTCTTTAGTATGAACAGCTGATCTTTTGGTAGTTTTCGCACTTTTTCACTACCGTTGGAGATGCTTCCATCTGTGAATTTCACGTCTCTGCATGTTTCCTTTCATCTTAGTTGCTGAATGCTTTGTCTGGAGACTACCTCTCGGTCGTTTTAAGATACATCTTGTCTTATAACTTCTAATTTCTTTTCCCTTCCCTCCCTCCTTCCATTTTCTTGCATTTCTGCTATTTCTCTTCCACATACACAACCAACATCTGACTCCTGACGAAAACTCATCAGATGTTGGAGACAAATGTCAAGGTATCATTATATCAGTTCTCTGGCCTGGAAGCTTTGCTTGAGTCTTCGACATCTGATTAGGCACGCAATATGTTGTAAACAAAAACATGTATATTGTAACATGTTTATTGTTCCAGACTGTTACTTTGTTTGGGCAGATAATCGTTTAAAAAAGGTCGCTCTGGTAGCGCCTTTGCTATTTGGTGTTGTATCAGTTGATAATGCAGCTTGGCTTTTTGTCTTTAGGCCTTGGTCCGAATTTGGCTAGCATCATCTCTAGCAACACTTGCGGTCATTGGAGAGAATGTTTTTGCAAACAGTATTGTCGGGATGGCATTTTCGTTGAAGGTAAATGTCGAAATTCTTATTGGACACTCACGTGACAATTTTCTAAATTGCGTAATTCGATACGATATTACCAATGAAAATTTATAATTTTCTACTTCATCTTGATGTTAGTATTTCATCCACTTGGAGACTTTGTTCGTTTCCCATTTTTATTACATTATTGTATTTTTATTGCTTTGCTATTCTGTATTAAGTTTCCCTCTTTTGTAAACGTGTACCCACTATCACTGTTTCCATTGCTATGTCGTTTAAGTAAGTAACATGCCCTTCAGCATGATTTCCTTTCCTTTTGTGGCACTCTCTCTTAAGTTTTAGCCGTTCATAAGGTCCACCCTGGGTTATCCTGTTACGCTATACTTTAATATAACTCGTTACTTTTCACGTGATTCATGCACATTATTTTTGTAAAGAAATGAAGTACCAAGCTCGTCTTTAAAGTATTTGTCGTGATTCGATAACGTTGCTGAACACCTTGAGCTCACGAAGATTATAACTGCTAACAAGTGTTCTTATTTTTTAAATATTCTTTGACAAATTAGTTCAATGTGGACCGAGGAGTATATCTCCTTGTTGCGGATGATGATAAAGATTCGACACTAACTGTCTGGAACTGGAATAATAAAAGTCTTGTGTCAAAAACAAAGGTGAGATGGGTTCGGTCTCAACGGTCCCTTGGTTTCGTTTACTTTCAGTTCATTTTGTTGTCGTAGTATTATTATATTGTTGATCCTAGCAGTAAGGTAATATTTATGTTGTACATTAATGTGTTATAAGATTTTGTCCAAAGGTTAGTTAGCATGCTTCGTATCTATCTTGTAAGGTATAATTATTATAGAATGTATTTATAATAATATACATATATTATCATTTTTTACATTCACTAAAACTCAAATTATATATCATGTTTCGCTCATAAGATTCTCGTAATCTGTAAGCGTAGACATTAGTTGTTTCTTTCAAGTGTCGTCCAGACTGTCGGAGATTGTTTGCTTGTCATTTTTAGGTTCCTGCGGCAGTTGTGTTTGGAATCGTCTGTAGTCCAGTAGCAAACGAATTTGTCGTGTATGGGCGCGAGTATATCGCTTTGTGGAAGATTAATGATGATCAGAAACTAATTTTCGAGAAGTTAAGGTTCGCGGTAAGAAGATCATGATACAGTTATAATTGTTTGTAAACCTTAAAGGTGAATTTGCTTTAACTAACAGGCTGCTGTCTCTGGGTTTTGAAATGTAATTGTATAGTAAGGGTTAAGAACGCATCTCTGTCTGGAGAAATGAGATTGTCTGGTAAAGTCAGGGAATGTGAAAGAGATGGGACGAAGTCGTGCCCTCAAAGTAGCTTTTTATTCCTGACATGCCTGTCTTGATGATACATCCAAGTTAGTGTACGGTATACCTTATCATAATACTTACAGTTTCCTACCTCTATTTTTTGATGACAATATCTCTTTCGCTTGGTTTACTTTCTTTTAACACTTTTAATCTTTTGCGGAACGTTCCCATTGTTCTTATTTATTTCTTTATCTAAAGAGACCAAATCTTTTTAGGTGTGTTTAGGTTTTTTGGTGCTCTTAGCCATGTCAGTTATTTTTACTGTTGATAGTTTGTCAAACCCAGCATAAAGTTTATTATCTTTACCCTTAGACGCAAGTCATGGTGCCTGTTATACTGTAGCGACACAATCATGACATCATAAATTCTCAAGAACAACAGCTCGGTAGCTCAGTGGTGAAGGTTTTCGGTCTGGAAAGCAGATAGGCATGTGTTTGGTCCACCCCTGAGTCATATAGTTTTTCTCTCAAACTTGAATTTATGATGTCATGATTTGATAACTGGGACACGCGAAGACACCGGACAGGCACCAAGACTTGTGAGTAAGGTTAAAGATACAGTACACTTGATGCTTGTAAATCTATTCATCTCACCTGCCGTCTGTGGTAAGAATACTGTCAACGTATTTGAACTCTCTAACCTTTTCTCCTCTCTCTTTCAATAAACATGTTTTATACTGGAGTTGTATCAAACAATTAACAAAAAAAAAACCTTAAGAAGTTTTGAACCTGTCTTATTCATCCTCCATAATTAGTGTGACTGTCAATACTCTATCATTTCAAATACCAGGGAAAAAATCACATCAGAATGTGCTATCAAAAGACCTTCGTGTTAAATGAAAATTATAAATTGAAATTCTAATGACTTCAATTTATCTTCCACAAAATCAAGCTATACACCAGACCATGCATCTTACAATATTTGTTTGAAAAAAAACTTTTAGAAATTTGTTTTTGTAACTTGATCACCTCGACAATTTTTAACCTATCATATCCCCATCAGTTGCTACATTTTTTATACAATCCTCAAGTATGCCTCTTGAGACTGATATTTGCTATCTAAACAAAAACACTGTAAACATTTTTGCACATTTTCCAACAATGGTGATAAAAACTCAAATGTTAATAACTCAAATATCACAAAACGTAAAATGGGCGTAACCAACAACATTGAGGGCATGATAGAATTTTTTTCAGGTAGTAGCAACTCATTTTGCCTCCCTGCCACGCCTGCTTCCTAAGGTAGCACTTATACTATTATACTGATATTTTGTCCATTGTCTTCTCCATTTCTTCTTGATGTGCTTTTCTGATATTGCTTATTCGTCCACTCTTACGTCTAGATTTTCGGTATGAAAATCGATCCGATGCCAATTGAGACGTGCTTTCCTCGCTGCAAACTATTAACTATTTGCAGGTAGTAGTAATAAAGATATAGTTATCCAGCCTTCATGTCCAGTAAAAAACCCCTTGCTTTTTTTAAAAAAATGTAATTTTACTATATTTTGTAAAGGTCAATTGTTTTTTCATTTCGTTCTCCCTCTAGGAAGGTGTTGCCAGAGATTTAAATGCTCGTTTCCGTTTATTTTTTTTTGAGCTATCGATTTTATTATGTTGATATTGACGAAATCTGACTCTTGTTTTCCAGGAAAAGCCTGTGCCTAAATTCATTACATCCGTTATATATCGTGCTTCTGGTGATCTTATTGCTGGCGATTCAAGTGGCCTAGTGCATATTTGGAATAAAGGTTAGGTGATTGAACATTTCGATTCGTTATAAATTGTCTATAAGACGATGGCTATCAATGATAATCAATAAAGAATTTGTTCAGCTGCAGATTTTTAAATTTTTATGCTTCCATATTTTGATTCCAATTAAACACCTTATTGTATTGTTAAATTCCGTGATAAACCTGCAGAAATTCTTTATATTTGGTAACTAGATCTGGTGTTTGCTGTCAGGTGCTTTATAAACCTGCAATCTAGTGTGAAATTTCCTTGGACTCTGTACGTCTTTGCGTCGAACCACTGTGTAAGAAGGGGTCCCAAGCTCTAATCTCGGTCATGTCAATGTATTTTTCACTTTTCTTAATCATTTAGATGGCTTAAAAGCTGTGTGTTCGTTATTTAGGAGAGCGTTTTGGATAGTCTTAATATTATTCATATTTGAGAATCACATCAAATCTCGTAAAACGTCAAGTTGGAAAGGTTGGAATAGTTCAATGCCTGATTTTCAATAGTAAAGCTGCTATAGAATATCGTTGCTATTACTCAAATCTCTATTAATACTCAAGAGTGGAGCATGACCACAATAGCTGTAGTAGGACGGATTACCACAATAGTTGCATTAAGACGGACCTCAAATTGAAAGGCAAACACTCAAACCTTGATGAAGGATGTTTGAATTCCTTGATGCAGCGATCTGGAACCCAGTAGTTGGTAAGGATTCATTAGCCAGATGTCCTTTACATTTTGGCTTTCACCTTGCTCTGTGCCAGATATATAATTTTATCTCAGCAGATGTATTACTGTCATATTACTCATGAGTAAAACATGCAGGAACTGAAATATATATAAATCTGTGGATGACTGAAAGGTTGAGCTTATCAACAATCACTAAGTGAATGATTCTTTACACTTTTCAAATATCATCGTATTGATTGGGGTACTTTTCTTTCCTTTCGTCGTGTTACTGGCCTGACTCATACTCCTTCTAACTGTGTTTAAGGTTTTGCTAATTAAGTTGCGTTCTTGATTCTGCTGATATTAATAACTCCATACCATCTTGCAAATACCAATTAAAACGTCATTTATTACCGTGGTTTTCTTCTGCTTGTGCTGCATTTATTACCCGACACCTTTTTCCCCCGGCATTGGTTCTTCAGCTCCTTATTTTTCCCCTGAAAAGTAATAACCTACATTCCTTTGGCTAAGGTTACAGTAACCATAGCATGGTTGGATAACCTAAAGCAACTGTGCGTGATACTGTTCCAGTTAACGTTCTTCAGACGTGTTCTTATGATTATTTTCTGTCTTGTCTAGGCTCTTTCAACGTTACTTATTAGAATCCTTTTTTCCTTCTTCTTGTGTATTTTCAACTGTGTTTTCTGTCTTCTACAACTGTTGCAAATGGTCTAGTCTTCATAGTTAGTCCACTGCCAGTAATTGATGAAGTTTGTGATTCCTTGTATTAAAACTGTGTGGTAAACACTTTAAACAATCTTTCTGTGGTGTAAAACTTAAAAATCGCCTGAAGAATGTCATACGAAATTTAAAACTTAATTATTTCTAGTCATTCTAATTCACAATATTGCTTTTGTGCTGGTAGCTCTAGTACTCTCACTGTCTGAGTGCATGAAGCTACAGCAATTCCTCAAAATGTCTCCCAGGCATTTGACAAGGTTTAGCGTGCAGGATCTCTGAGGAAACTTCCATGGTTTGCAAAATAATTTTGTTTTGCAGACGAGTAGTCTCTTTCTGGAGCTCTACAAGGATCCTACTCATGCACCACGTTTTCCGCCTTTTCATCAATGACTTGCCTGATCGTATGATTTGTTTTCTAGCAATTTACGCTGATGACGTTTCGACCATTCGACCATGCATAACGTTTTGATGTCAGATTTGGGCATGTGCTACAGCTGACTGACTTAATTTGCTGGTATCCAAAATTATAATACTATTGCCCATGGCCTACCTTCCAAAGTGGAATCGCTTTCTCTTGTCGGAGGACCTCGGTGGTAACATGGTTCGAGATATTTTTGGAGGTAGCGCTTGTTTCATTTTCTGGCTGCTATTTTGCTGGTAGAGTGTAGGATATGTTGTTTATATGATTGCTGTGTTGACGAAAGTGGATGGTTTCTATTATTTTTCTGGTTGTGGTGTTGGTCTCGTTGTCTATGATTTTGTTGTTTTGCCAGTCGAATATTCGTGTGATCATTTTTCCAGCAGTGTTCAGCTATCTCATGGCTTTTGGCATCACCCCTTTATACAGCTCTTTTGTGCTCTTGTTCTCTCTGTCCTAAAGATCTTTTGGATTCTCCAATATAGATGGCAGGGCAGTCTTTACAGTGTAGTTTGCATACTGTATCATTCTTTTCAGTGATCGGTACTGGATCCTTGGGTTTTGACAACATGGTTCGTAAGGTAGAATCTGTGTAAAAGGACCATTGGATGTTGTAGTGTCTGAGAATTTTGTTGATCTTTTCTGTTATTACTGATGTAGGGGAGGCAAATCTGTTTCTTTTTCTTCCTTTTGTTTCGTTGTCCTGCTTAGGGCCTTCTGGATGCCTGGTAACAGATATCCATTAGAAAGGAGAACATCCTTCAGGTGATTTTCTTCTTTCCTCAGGTTGGCAGTATTCATTAAGATGTTTCTTGCTCTTCCAAATAGAGTAGTTATGACACTATTGCCAGCTGTGCCTGGATGGTATTATGTGATGGTGTGGTCTGTGTGGGTTGGTTTTCTGTATACGTTAATTGAGATGCTGCAATTTCACTCCCACTTTACTGATACATCAAGGAAAGAAAATTGTCCTTCTACCTCCTTTCCCGTGGTGAAATGATGTTGGGATGAAAACTGTTGATGTGTTCAAAGAAATTGTGTAAGTGTTCCTCTTTGATTATAGCAAAAGCATCATCAACATATCTTTGCCAGATGGACGGTGGTTTATCTATATTGTCATTGTTGTGTTTTCAAAGGTCTGCACGAATATTTGAGCAAGAGCAGAGGAGGTTGGAGCTCCCATCCGTACACAATTGCTTTGAGTGTAGATCTCATTGTTGAACAAGAAGCAGGTGTTGCTAGGAAGTGCTTGTAATAGCTTAAGGATGCCATGGGTTGCAGCGAGGTTCTGGATTCCAGTGAGGTGTTAATGCGAGGCAAGTCTTTTAGGATACAAAGGATGTTTTCGATTGGATTGCTAGTGTATGATGTCACGTTAAAGGAAGCCCTGTCTTCATCTTGAGATATGTGTTGAGTCATGATAGATCTTGCAACGTCTGATGAGTTGTTACAATGGTGTTCTTTGGTCTATGTTGTTATACAACTGCAGCTTCTTTCATGACATTTATTGACTCAGGAATTCACTCCACAACCGTACTTTTCCTCTTTGGTCTGACCTGAAGTATGACCTCTGACCCTTCAGTCTAATCTTCTGTCTTGTCTGTTTTCAATTTAACTACTATTATTGTACTCAAGTAGATCTTACTTATAAGTGGTCTTTGGAACTTATGACGAATGAATGATCTAAGAAATCATTAATTGCTAGAGAGGTGCAAAAGTGTAATAACATTTAATGCGAGGAATCAACAGATTTTGCTCACAGGGGACCAGTAACTCAATTATCCATCGTGGATTCTTTAGTAATGTTTCGAACCATTTGCTGCTTAAAAAGGTGATTTCCTTTTGATAGTTACGTTTATTTTACTGTTGTCTTTTCTGGTATTTAGGGTCACGAAAACCTGATCAGATGATACGAAATGCACATGAGGTACGTTTTAGGGTCTTGTAAGACAATGATTTCTTGATTTGAATTCATTTATATTGCAATCTGTAGTTGACATTTCACTGGTGCAGTACCATCATTGAGCAAATACTATATCCCTTGAATCGGCTCTGATGCCGGCATCCTTACTGCTTGTTTAATGTGGACATGAACATGGTGGTTTGTGTCCATTGGGAAGGATTGAATATCTGGATTGCAAAGCCAGATAACTATAGGTTGACTCGTCAAAAAATAGAATCGATTTTCCAGACTGGCACAGGCTTTGTTACTGATTAAACTGGACCTGTTTCTCCGATCCATTTATAAACTAGGAATACTATTAGACGCACTGTCATTGATGGTGCTCAATACTTTTTTCTTGAATCACAAATGCCACAAATACATTTACATGAAAAAATAGTTGAGTAGTGGTACGAACTTGGCTATGCTGAGAAAGTCCTTCTGCCCTGCTTTTAGCAAAGTTGTCTAGATGCTATGCGTACTTTGTTCCTCTTGCAAATGCGAGATCGGGAATTCAGCAACTGTACCACATTGAGTACTAAACTAGCTAGTTTTTAAATTTCCGAACCCTAAATGCCACTAGCTACTACTTTATTTAGATCAGAACCACTTCAATCTATTTCAGACTCTATTCTGCTTATCAACCTCGTAATTTTTGCCATAGGGACCTGTCTCATCTCTTTGTCTTATGGATGACCTATTGCTAACTGCTGGAGCAAGAGATCTTAGAGTCCACGCCTGGAATGATCAGTTGAAACCCATGGGAATTGATATACCGGTAAGAGAAGAGATTTTTAAAGGAAATAAGAGGAGGAGGTAGTGTAGGTTTTAGCAATTTGAATTAAGTTAGTTGGACTGGATTTTCATGGTTAATAGCGTATTCTGTACGCACGCAACTTGTTCTCCATTGTCCAATGATTTTAACAAAGAACACTGCAATCGTAAATGTTTTCATTTAATAATTGTGTTTGGTTGTCCCAACTCAAGATTCCTAAATTGCAGAGCGTAGTTCTGCGCCAGTGCCATTTTTTTCTCTAGTCATGTTTGCTGGTAGAGGCCGTTGGGTACGTGAAATCTCTTAAAGTTGGTTTTGACACAGTAACATTTTGGCTTCTGTCCTTTAATTCCATGAAAATTGATGTGGAACAAGACGAAGGATCACATAATTGTTTTTGTAAAGCAAATGGTAGACGACAGATTTTCGCCACCATGAACTTTAGGAACAGAAAACAAAGAGAGACAGATCTCAAGCCAATCACGATTGTAAGCCGTGACGTTGACCTTGATAAGTGAACAGCATTATATTCTGATTTAACGTTTTGACAAATACATCAGATTTTGACAAGAACAACCGTAAGCTAAAACGTAAGAGAACTCATCAGCAGACCGCTGCCGAGGTTGTGAGATTGGACTCCGGTGGCTATGTGTACAAAAATGCTTCTCAGCAATCATATGTTGCTTGTGCCCCAATCGTATCATCCCTTAAATAGAAAACAAGTTCACCAAATAAGTGTCGTATTAAAGGCTCGACAGGTCAAGGTCGTAGTAAGCGAATGCTCCTCAAGCATGCAGACTCTAGTGTGTATTTCTGTGACGGAGTTTAACACTTCTTTGCACCCCGAGAGTGTCTCCTTTGTGCATCCTTTGGATATTGTAGTCACCTTGAGAAATTGAGAAATTGTGCTAAAAAAACATGCTTAAAAGTTTGGACACTCAGTGTGAGAAGGAAACCAGGAGTCTGAAGGCAGAAGGAGTTTTACACTTGGACTCTTCAAATAATGGTTTTTTTCATCTTATTTTTATATTTTTTCTATATTGTTTATGATTGCTAGTTTTGATTCATGTTTGTTATTAAAAAGGCTACTACATATCTATACTTTCCTTTCTGATGATTCATGCTCTTAAGAGTGCAGGATGAAAAACGATTTTCTTAAGTGTGTTTTGGCGCGATGTTGCAATCTTGCAAGGCGATTTTCAAGCTTGTACCACAAAATGATTGTTTAGATATTACAGTATTCTCAAGTTGCTGTTGTGTGGCATAAGAACGGTTTTTTTCTAGTGTAATTTATTTTTCAGATTCACAAATCTTACTTGGGTTGCCAATGCTTGGCAATGATAAATGGTGCATTGTATATTGGAACATCCTCTAATGCGATTTTGCGGACAAAGATTGGAAATGATTCACTTTCGCTGTCTGGATCAAGGGAATTGTTCACTGCTCTATCTGAGGTAAACAACTGGAACGTACTTAAAGGATGACAAGCAGAACCCTTTGTTGATAGAGTAAAAGGTCATAAAATAAGGTGTAAATTCAACTTAGCCGGGAGGTAATAGCTCTAGCCCGCTCATAGTTTTCCAAGAGTTATTGAACTAATATATTTAAGAGGATGGATTTTTCTTATGCTACTGTAATGTTCTGTGATCATCATATCTTTAATTTTAGTAGAGTGTATTACATTTACATAAGCCATTCGCTGTCGTTTTGCAGTTTTTCAAACGTTTTAAGCTATGTCCTGCTTCAGCATCTAGTGAATTCCTTTCTTTAAACATTTCTTGTTTTTAACTGTGGTGTTGCCTCTATTTGTTGACATTGAAAATTTCAGTAACTTTTTCCTTGGAGATTTATTCTAGTTTGCTAAGTTGATATCACGTTAGAAAGATTTGCAGTAGTGAAAAAAATAAACAAAAAACCGTTGCAGGTCACGAAGTCTATTTCTCATTTTTGCTGTTCTATGACTTTAGGGCCACGCTGACTCTATCGTTGGAATTGTTTGTCATCCATTTGAACGAAGGTTTATTTCTGCTGCTGCGAATGGAAGCATTCATTCTTATAGTACATTTAACAATCTTGTGAATTGGAAAACGTCTGTTCAGGTATGGTTGGGATATGGGTTTGGGAGAATTGTTAATGTGGATTCACCGTGGTAAATGTACTTATACGCGATTGGTGTTGTAATGTCATTTCCTGGTAGTTTTAACCGACAACCGTGTGTTTTATATACCTTTCCTGAGTCGTGAGAACTGTAGTTCCTAAGGTTTATTGAGGGGATGCCTCATGCATTTCATTCATCAAAACTTTCCCATCAAATTGTACCTCAAACGGGTAAGGGCATTTTCCTAACAAGATCCTGTGCCTATTGGATCCTGTCAAGCGCACTAATTTGTTCTGAGGAAATGTAATTCTCATTAATTTTAAGACAAAATTTTTCAAATTAGTCAATTTAAGGTATCGGAAATGACGAAACTGGAAACACGAGCTCGCAGTTGTTTCGATTCGACTCGACAAAATCAGTTATTGATGCACAGAGAAGAGTTGGACGCCCATATTTGTAGATGAAAACAGCGATCTTAAGGGAGTAGATCTGTTGGCTGCAGTGGGTGATAAAGGGCTCTGGAGCTCCGAATGTCTCACCACTGCCTACGGGCATCGGATAACTCAAGACAGATATAACATGAAGTTCGAATTTTACTTTTCTCGGAGTTACAAACCCTTTCAAGTTACATTATAATTGATTAAAAAGTATGGCCAATATAATGCGGTTCTTTTGCTCTATTTAGAAAGTCTAATTCTAAATCTCAAACGAATTTATTTATTATGAACACTTGTTTTCTAGGTGATTTCGTATAGCTAGGAAAGTTGTCAATATTTAGCAATTTAATTCATGCATGGATTTGTGAGTGTGGCAATTATACGTAGCGGGACACCAAACCGTCATTATACATTATGGCAACTTTTATACTTTTATCCCTTTATGAAACATACTTTAGTACAAGGTTTTTAAACCGAGATAGGCAGAAAAAAGTTTATCTGAAACTCTCCTTGGACAGTTAAACACAGCATGGACATAATCATACGATGTCCAGTGTATTTTGGTATGATTCAGTTTACGTTTATTATATGTAGGTATTTTGTTTTGGTATTTAATTAATGAAGTGGCTAATAGAGGATCTCAGATAATTATTCCACGTGTTGTTTTATCTTAATGTTCTTCTGTAACCCAGCGGATTAGGCCTCGCTTTTCTAATTTAGAACGTCCTTGCACTTGTCATCTTGACTTTAGGAAAGCTTTTGTATGCATTAGTATGAAATCCCAGAAGTATGCATGCGTAAATATAAAGGCAAGATAAAATATAAACTTGAGGACTCAAATTTAGAATTGTTGCTTTCTTCTTAGGGAAATGCATCTGGATTAACAATTCATCCTTCAGGAAACGTCGTTCTTGTCTCATGTTTTGATGGCAGGTACATCCAGTTTTTCAAAATTACTACGCAAAGTAGACTAGTACGTTATGACTGACGTATGGGACATTATGTTTAATTTGTGTCTTAATTCGTAATTTTGGCAACTTGCTCGCTGTATATCAGATAACAATACTTTCGAGGTGTGTACGTCTGTAGGTGTTACATTGAGCAAGGCCACTCCAGCATGAAGATGTCAAGAGATAGAAGTTCACTTGAAATTTCCTTCTCGGGTAGGTTTGGCCGCTTTTTATGTAAAACGTAGCAGAAAAGTCTTACAAAACAACCTAACATTGTGGGTGTTTATTTTCTGTATTTGTACAGTAGAGAGTATTGCGCCTTGTCGCTGTTGGCGGAGAATTTCGTCTATATCCCACCTTTATTTCAAGGGTTAACATTGTAGCTTGTAAGGTTTAGTGATAGTCGTAAAATAACCAAGGGAGAAATGTAATCTCTGTGTTATAGACATCTTGCAGACTGTTAATCAGTACTTGCTAGTTATCGCGGAGACCTGTCGTAAGTGGAACAAGCCATAGACTACATTTGATACTTAGTTGAAGGAATAGCGTTCGCAAATTACTAATAATTTAAGATGCTAAAGGACAGCTGTAAAATAAACGATTGATGTGGGTTGTAGACAAAAATTTGATGCTGAATGTTGCTATGCATATTCGGATTGTGTTCGTTTTACGTAGCACAGTGGAGATCAAACAAAGAAAGAACGGTAACGGGATACAACGACCAGATTAGAACTTGAATCGCCAAAGGGTTGCCCATCGTGCTTTTATGTGCTCGTTCAGGGAGCTAGCGTGTCATCAACCGATACCCTGCATATTTAGAGATATTTATATTGTTTGTATGTAAAACCGGAACATAGTCCATGTACAGGTACGTCGTGTGGCAATAAGAGTCTGGCTCCCAGCTTTGTGTGTTGTGTTCCGTGCACATTCACACAACGCGTCCCACTTGTAGAACAAGGTATAAACATTCATTGGTATTTTTGTAAAATATTTTGTCGCTAATTTGTTTTTGTTGTACAAATATTTATCAATAATGTCTCTGTTTAATTCTCTGTACGGCTTTTTCCTTTTCTGCTTAAAGTATTCATTTTCTTGATGGAAATACTGGACAATTTATAACCAAAGTTAAAGCAACAAATAGTGGCATTCATGCCTTAGAATTTTCACCAGGTAATTTGATTGTTTTCATTTTTTGATGCACATTTGATAATTTTTATTGCTACACAATGCGATTGAGAGCATATTGATACTGAAATGGAGTCATAGCTTTACCACATTGGCCTGGTTCTCCCCCAAATGTAAACTCGCCTTTGGTGAAACGTCATACAATATCGAGCACCATAAAGGTCGAGTTACGATTTCCTAAAAGGCACTGACCAATTGTGCTTCAAGTGCATTTGCAATACTAATTCCTACGATAACATAAATCGTCTAGTTTAGAAAGCAAAAACACTAAAACCATGACTTGATATCCCCTCCTCCCTGGTAGGTAATGATAATTATTGCCAAACTGACTCCAGCAGAACTTGACGAAACTTCGATAGCGAAAAGGAAGAGACTGGTAATCGCCAGAAACAAGATTCATCTTTACTTGGAAAGAGACTGAATAGAAACATAGAATTTCGCTGTCTACACAGGGCTCCTGGGCTTCAAGGCAAATTTCAAAACACTGACAAAATAATCTTGTTCTTCCAATCTTGTATCAGTTAGACCGCTCTGGGATTGCAATAACTATCCACATACGACACAGTAAATGATTTTTGCTGCAGTTTACATTTGAATGGTAAAGTGGCTCTTCTCTGGAGGGAACTGGTAGTTGTAGAAGAGTAGATGAAACATACCGTTTTTCCTGTCATCCAATCTTTTGGATTTGCGATCAACGTACTTGGGTGCACCTACTCGCAGGAACCCTTAAGCAACTAAGTCATTTGTGATGGCGGTTACTAGGTCTGGCCGCTGAATGGCAACTTGCCGCTGTCACCATTTGAATTACAATGAAGTATAACTTTTCTTCTCTGTCAATCGAATGGACTGTTTGGAGTAAAGCCACGCCCTCTAGTTGTTGAGCAGCCGAATATTTGGTAAAGTTAGAACCGTTGCTTAAGAGTAGCAAAGGACTTTGTAACATCCTTCTAATCTGTGGTCTTACTCGAACATTTAACTTGTATTTTGAGTTTATGTTTCTAAACTCCTGCAATAGCTATTTAACACAGATAACATTAGACTATAAAGCAATTTCGTTTTTCGAATCAGTCTATGGAAATCGCTTGTACTCAAGTTTGTGTTGACCTTTTTACCTTTGATAGATACATCACAACTTGCTGCTGGTACCCATGAAGGGAAAGTTTTTATTTTTAAGTACGACAAAAAAGAACATGAGCTGGATCCTATTGGAATTGGAAAGGTAAGGTCATTGAATTGGGCTCTTTGCCAGCTGTGTGTTGTTTCCTTAATTATCTGAGCTTTATGTGTGCAATCCGAATCTTCATTGCGCTAGTTATAAGCTGACAGCATTTCGGACATCCATCAAGTAATATCACACGTCCGCCTTGCAATGGACACTTATCTGACCAATGAACTGGAAATGGCGTTTAGTTCCATATTTGTTGGCAGGAGGTTTGTGTCACATACTTGGTAGTACTGTAGAGAATATTGCATACATTATTCACGTGTTCTTATCCAATGTAGGGACTTTCAACACCCGTTCACGCAATTGACTGGTCTGCTGATAACAAGTATATTCGTGCCCAGTCCTCGGCTGCTGAGGTTGTATCTTGTGAGTAAACATGGCAGTGTCTTGATTTTTATGATTTTTTCTTCTCGTGTTTAGTTCTCGTGTAGTATTTTGCAAAAACTAGGCATCGTATGTTATTAAACTACTGCACGTATTCAATTGGACTATACTACACTACGTTGTTTATAATAGGCTTCTGTGTTGATTCATTACCTATAGTTAATTACCTACTGTCTTAATTACCTCCCAATAAGTCATGTAATGCAAACTGTTATATGCCTTTATGCATTACTTTTTAAAAGCCGGGTTTATAACAGACAATAGAGAAAGTGGGAAAATTAAGCAACCCGCATAAGCTGTTCGTTTTAACAATTATATTCTTAAGATTCCTGCTTTGTTTGAAAAGACTTTCGTGCTATTTGGACAAGGTATTTTGAAAGGACAGTTTGCAACTGAAAGAAACTGAGGTTTTCTTTAGCCGCGGCTTGACCCTGGTTTCTTCAGCCAGTTGTCGTGCCTCTGAGGAATGTATTCGCCCTCACCGTGGTAAGGGAGCCTATTCAAATAAACGCGGATGTGGTAAAAGGTATAGGCATTACCCTATGAAAATATATTGCCAAACCGTTTTTCCCAATCAAGTACCTAGGTTCGCTATCTTCGATGTTCTCTCTGTTTTCTTACAGGGCACTTTCCAGATATGATCGCAAAATCACAGTTTGAAACAAGGAATACTCGCTGGCTTTCCTTTAACTGCTCATTGGATTATATGGTTGCAGGTTGGTTAATTCTTAGATCATGCCTAGTTTATGAAGACATTTTCCCTTATTTTTGTTTGATACTTGCATACTTTTAAAAATCGGTAGTTTCACATCACAGGTATTGCGTATAGTTGTGTTTTGGAAAATAGTTGTATATCTTCATGGTAACTTTGATGAGAATTAGAAAATAATATACTTTTGGTATGTGTTTTCCTTGCAAGATAACGTTTTTTATAATTGTATAAAATGTCGGTAGTACGATAATCAAATTTACTAAATGTGAAAGATGATGGAGGAAAAATGATATGATTATAATTCTAGGAAATAGTAAAATCTTGTGCGTCTTCAAGCTAGCTGCGTTTTTACTTAGATAAGTAAGTTATCATTGGGTATAAATTCCACGAAAAGAATTGTTGCCTAATCTAACAATCTGACAACACTTAGCTGATGTAAAAGTGCGACGTTAAATAATGTGTAATGATTAAAACACAAATGTGGTATGAGAAAGGATGGTCCAGCATGCCCTGCATAAAGAAATTTCGGGAAAGAATTTTACCCCCAGCCCTATAGACTCAAGTAAAGACCGTCGGTCCTTAAATTGCAATGCGAAACGTTTTAGAGTGCTTAGTAAATGTTGGAATTATAGAAATGCAGTTATAGGAAAATATAGAAAATTGTAACTAAAATCTTGAGAACGTGATAAACAAACATCTATAGACAACGTTTTTATTTTGCTCGAAATTGTTATGACATTGACAAGCTGTTTGGTTTTATTTAACATCGTTGTGGAAAACTTAAGAATGACATCTAACTGTTTGTAGGAAAGGTCAAACTTTGTCGTACCAGCATTCGCAGTCCGCTTGCTTGTTCTTGACATCATGGTGTAAATCTATGCCAAATTCCCTATCACTGGTGTTAAGTTTTTCCTTAATTTCAGGTATTTGGACAGAATCAAAGTTTAGTAATCCTGAAGCAGCGTATGCCGTTGCCGTGTCCAGGCAGCAAGAGATTGCTTCTCGTGGTGATCAACAAGGCAAAATCCGCATCTACAACTTTCCTACCTTCAGACGAAAGGTATGGATGGATTTGCTGTTAGTGTACATAGATTAATTTTAATTGTCTATCATGCTATTTTTATCTTTTTGCCCACAACTTCATTTCCGTTCATCAGTCGATGTCAACCTGTTCTTATCCATTCCCTCTAAATTTAGGCCGTCATCGACTTCCCGTTAATCAGATGGCGCACATTCGAGAACTCATTTTTAAATAATGTGATGTTGTACTTTGTTGTTGTTGAGCATAATACAGGATAAACATATTATGCTTATCCTGTGCTACTGATTTTATTAAGTCTCTATTTATAACTAATTGGCTACACCCATTTGCTACTTGTTACTGTCCGAACGAATTAGCTTGAAACAAAGGCCAATTACAAGCCAAACTCAAAATTTTATAAGAATCTGACGGTAACGTTTTGCGTAAAATTTCTAACAGACAAACAGATAGACACAGACAGACAGACAGACAGACAAATAACGTTAACGAAAACAATACCTCCGTAGCCGAGGTAATTGTACTGCCTTTTATATTATACACTTTAAACAAAGGTCAATTACATGCGAAATTATACTGCTTTTGCTATTATACACTTTAAACAAAAGTCAATTACATGCCAAATTATATTTCTTGCTATGTATTGCTTACAGTAGTTTAAAACTCGTCATAATTACAGCCCAGAATGGAGTTCTTGTATTGTATTACTCTACCCTGTTATTAGCTGTTTTAAGTTAATTACCAAATAACCACGTTAACATTACATAGAAAGTAGTGAAGGTCCTTTTTCTGTTGCTATAATACACAACTATTCCCTTTTCAATTTCACAGCGCATTTCCTTGTACAAGCACTTGGTGCATTTATTGCAAAATTGACAAAAATGTGGAATTCAGGGAAATATTTAAATGATGCACTATTTACATAAATATTTTAACTGAATGGGAATATAGTTTAGGATGAAGCTTCGAGTACACGGACGTTTCACTTTTATGTGCGAAAATCATGACATGAAAATATGAAACTATGAAAATATGAAAATATAGAACTATGAAAATATGAAAATATGAAAATATGAAAATATGAAAATATGGAAATATGAAAATATGAAAATATGAAAATATGAAAATATGAAAATATGAAAATATGAAAATATGAAAATATGAAAATATGAAACTATGAAAATATGGAACTATGAAAATATGAAAGTATGAAACTACGAAACTATGAAACTATCAAAATATCAAAATATGAAAATATGGAACTATGAAAATATGAAAATATCAAATTATGAAAGTATGAAAATATGAAAATAAATTTGGAAATATCAAAAATATGTGTGTTGGAGATATATTCGTAGTGATAAAGAAAAGGATTAAATTTTGAAAATTATTGATTCAACCAACTTCTTGATGTCAAAGACAGTGCTATTTCGATACTCCTCTCCGGCACTTGTTCTAGTTCTTTCGCCATTGCTTACACCCAAAAACTTTTCGCTTTAGGATTGACAACTGCCCCTCTATGCATTGTATTTCTGCTTTAATCGTAGATGCCCTATCATGAAGAACAAGGATCATCCAACACGATTAAATTTCTGCGCTTCTCCCCAGATGGAGAAAGTCTCTTCGCTGTAGCTACAGAGGAGGGCCTTATAGGCGAATGGCATGTTCTGTAAGTACGCTTGCATGAGTAAACATCAACGCATTCCATGCATTTATTTGCGTAGACAGCAAAATGAGAACTCAGATATGTTACTAAGGTTTGGTTGTAATCGTTAATGTTTGAGAAGTAAATAGTGCATTATCTAGGAATAGTTATTTGGTTCAGCAGTTTTTCCACGTCAACCTCTTTCCCCACAATCTCAAATAACCCACCATTATGCATCCTACGTGGCTATTATGGTACGCAATCTCTGCTCAGTGATAGGTCAAGGTCGAACTTACAAATGTAAAGCAAGAGAGCAATGTTTGTACGACCAATATATCATTCACAAAAATGGAGTGCCGTGGGGCTATTGTATAATTGATTGAATATTTAAATGTGTAACTTTATAGCGCTCTCCTCATGCTTTGAATCGAATAATTTTATTAGGTGAATGAGAACTAGTGCTTGTGACGTAATTGAGTACAGAAGTAATGGAAAGTCTTTCAACTGCCACACTTCATTCGGCATGCGAAAAGTTGACATTTATTTTTTGGCATGCAAACATTTCCCTTACGCGTTATTTTTGTCCGTTGGGTTACAGACCTAAAGGGAAACATATGTCACAGCTTCATTTAGTACAGGATTGTGTCCAACTGTTTAACATACTGTGGTACAGGCCTATAAATTTAACCATTAACTAGATATATAAGACGTAAATCGGATTCTTAGCAAGTTATCAGGAGGGGAAAGTAATTAAACAGTCCTTTTTTCATTTCCCATTTTTGTTTTTTTACCTTTTTGCTCTTTTTCAAGTCACATTTGGTCAAGTGCTTGTTTAATCATGCTAGCATATTTAATGTAAATATAAGTAAATACGATGTATAAGGGAAACAAATTATTTTAGTTTTAGTGTACTTGTGTAATATGTTATATCTGTGTAGTTCTTAATTCTGCTACACTATGATGAAATTTAAATCTGTCCACATAACGACAGTGTCTTTTGCTGTGGAATACTTCTACTGATGATTTAAGTATCTTTATATGTATTTAAATTTACTTTATGTATGTAGGAAAGCTTATATTGGTGAAAAGACTACAGTGTACTATGTACCTTTTACTGGCAGGGTTGCTTATCGCATACGATAGATATGTTGAGTGCCCCTTTTGTACTGTACATATTTGTTTAAGTGGGGGACGTGTGATGTCTCTAGGCCCAAATGTTTCGCTGGTATTCAAATTTTCATACGGTAAGATGCCAATAACATTGCCTTGAAAAGCTAAAACAGCAGGAGCATCTCAACATGCGTGTTTCATCTGACACTTCAGGATATGAAATGTTTCATTATATGGGGAACTAGAAACTTCAAAATTTATGACCAAAATACGTCTAGGACCCAGCTAATCAGAACTTGATGGCAAAAACATTGACAAATGATAAACATTATTTAAAGGGCCTATGGAAGAGGTGAATACCGTCTTTCCAGAAGGCACTGGTTCCCTGGCTAAATGTAGGCGGATTCCAAAGCACTTCGATGGAAAGACGACCTCGCGCCTCAAATTACTTGAAAGCTGTCGCCGCTATAGAGTTTAGCAGTTTCTGGATTTGGCTATAAATTATTTGTCTTTAGCAGAATAACAAACGTTTCTGAAGTGCCAGTTTTCAGAGGTTTATCTGAAGTATAGAAAGTATTTTAAGCTGACGCCTATTAATTATATGCGAGTATAGAAAAGAAAAGTCACCAAACCTCAATGTTACGTCTATCCTAACGGAAGCAGCTTCAATTCTCACATTTTTTGACATTTCAGTCCAGTTACCATCTTATTTTTTCACATTTATGTATATACATGTTGTTTTTATGTCATCTCAGCAACATATAAACCCATTCACATAGAGCAATGGCATTGTTGAGAGGGATCCGAGGGGAATCGAATTTGGCACCCTCATGCTCAAATAACTATACCATTGAGACAAAAACTTTTCTCGCAGAACATTTTAAGTGAACAATCTTTTGGATACACCTTTTCAAGAAGAATAGAGTTGAATTTAATTTAAACAAATACAAAGTGTTCTATGCGGTGCTGCGATAGGCCAACATTTACTACAAAACTTCAGAATGCACCAAAATGTGTATATAAGAAAACTTTAGATTGTAATTTACTTTTACTCCTTACTACAATCTGTAGCCTTTCATGTTTCTTGATACTATGTATTGTTTTTGAACACTATCTATAATGTTACGCTCAAATACTATGTCAATTTCTTTGAAGATGTCAAACGTTTTTATTGAAACGTAAGAAAATACCATAGTTAAACTTAAAGTCATGGCTCTTACTTTTCAGAATTATTATCCTGGTAGTCATTGTTATTAGTAAACAATAACAAGTTGAATTCTTTTGGAACTTCCTGGTCTAACTTTAATAAATCTAACCTTTTCCTTGCCTTATTCTGTTACCGTCAACTGAAACTTGTAGCTATAACTCAAAGCTTTGCATTGTTAGTTATCAATGTCTATCCAGGAAGTAATAACTGACTGATACACCCACCGGAACTATGGACTTGATCTTAGTGTGTAATCACGTAATTTGTCACGTTTGTAGTTACTTTTGTTTTACAGTTAGTATCTTGATTAGAGGAGTATCTCGAAGTTTATCCTGTATTTATAGCCTAATAGAAATCCGACTAATAGATTAGAATTAAGCAGAAACCCAGGACTATTGACTTGGTCATCAACTTTAACAAAGCTGCTTTAATGGTATTTGCAAGTTTTGAATACTATATACTCATTGAAACAAAAGTACTCAATGCTTCCGATTTAAGTCAGTCAAAATACCAAGTAGCAAGACAGCATATACTTGTAGTCACTCAAAGCAATGCTATGCTAACAGTTTGAACGGTACATATTTAAATTCAATTTGTGAGCACAAAATTTTACTGACAGAGGCAAATGTACATCGATTTGTTTAAGGTTATTGAATACTCGCCTGGGAAATGCAAATACATTTTTGCGAACACGAGCATCTTATGCATCATCACCAAATACATCACTCGGGACGCATTCACTAAACGGTAGTCCCAATTGTATTTGTAAAACCAGACTTTAAGGTGGATGAAATTCCATTTCCTCTCCAGCTGGAAATATGACTTGCTTTGCAGGTCTTTTTTATCCTTAGTCGAAACAAAGTCAAGTTACAAAGCATATGATGTTGAATCCCTACTTCTTAGCATGTTATTAACATTATTCTTCTCGACTTTAGGGCATACGCGTTTACTCAAAGAGCACCTGTATTTGAGATAATGTTTTTAACACGAGGCAGAATTCTTTATGCACAACATGTGACTGAATATGTCCATCAGTGACTTTAAAAAATACATTATTGCACTACCCCTTTTACCAACAACACACTTCGGAGGACAAAATTTCAACTACAGTAAAAAAATGATGCGGGAGCCATATACAATACAAACTTTAATCCCTTGACTTAAAGGTCAATTGCAGCAGTAGATCATTTTTGCTAAAGAAAAACCACTTTGGCAAAGCAAGTTCAAGGCCAAATAGAAAATAGAGTAGCATCAAAAAATTTCAACGTTGATCTTAGAAATCGTGTGCTTAAACCAATTCAAACAAGGTGGATAAAATCATGTAACAATCATATGCAGAACAGACAAGAAGTTGTAAAGAGAGGTTGGATGAAGGCAGAAAGTGTGATGTTTTAAGAATTGTCTTTAGAAAAGAAAAAAGATGATGTTTTTGTAGTCATTAATGTTCCTAAATCTGTGTAAAAGTGGGAGAGTTTTATGGAAAGGGATTCAAAAATTGAGAAAACATAAGGGCTATTTTACAATTGTTTTCTTCTTTAAAGTCCTAAAGTTAGGATCAACGGAAGATCCAGCACAAAATCTGACCGTTGCAGCGTTGAAGCGGGGGCGTAATGTTGAGAGTAACTTAAAATCAAGACCACACCCATTTATAAATACATATTAAATTACTGCTATACAGTAACCCAAGCATAGGCAACTAACAAAAGCCTTTCAGGATAACGCCATAAACAAGCTTAATGCTACATCCTGAGCCAAGTTTCATTAAACAAGTTTCATGTTCCTGTGACTATTTAAGAGAAAGATGTTAAGATAGATCCTGTACTATACTATTACCTATTTAATAACAGGCAAACGGCCTAAAAATGACGTATTCCCTTCCAATTGCCATGTCAATTAAAGTCTCTACCATTGGTCAAGCAGCAGTGAATATGGCATAAAATTTTTACAATTTTTTAAACAAAGCCATTTACACGACAGCCAAGCCTTGAAACTGAAATAGAGTTTTTCGCAGTTCACATTAAATTTAGGTAAATCAAAGCTGATAGTGATTATAATAAAGTAGTTATTTCCTAACCTCTACACCAGCAGTTTCTAGTTTCCTGGTATAACGTAGTCAAAAATATGATTCCTTCGAACTCGAATTTTATTTTACATCACTTAGCAAAGAGACGAGTGTTGCCAAGGTGCTGTGACGTTATGACAGTGTTATAATCATTGAGTTATTACCGTCTGAGTTAGTTAAAATGAACTATAGACTGTTGTTTTTCTGAGAAACAAATCACAAATCTTTTAGCGGTCATGATTTGATGATTGCGTCATTACAACTTTAACGTGAAGGCTTGCAACCCTCATGCATTTTGTGATTGGCTTGCAACTGTGAAGACATTTCTTGACTGACCCATGTTTTCAAACAGACTAATGATCCCGTAATGTTCTCAACTCTCTAACTCACATGTAAACAGAACAAGTTGAGAACATTCCGGACGGGCCCGCAAAGGTCTACTAGTCTAATACGATAAGCAACCAGCAGCTGATAACATAACACCACATACATTCCGTGAATTAGCCAAGTGGATCAAGAACGGAAAAGCCAGTTGTTTAAAAGGGCTTGATATTATAAAAGGTAAAAATAGCACTTATCATTAAAATTATTATGGCGAGGTAAAAACGTCTGAAACTTTTCTTGCTTGTAATCAGAAAGCTGCAACTGCCCCTGAGGATAAGAAATGATCGGTTCCAGTCGTACAGCAACTTGAACGGGTAATAATGCTGTCTGATTGTTTAGAATAACGGGATTTTAAATCCACATGCATAATAAATAACTTTTTAGGGGGTGAATTTAAAACTTATAAATTTAAGGCAGTGTTAAGTATGAGCCCATGCGAATTCAAGTACACTCAAGGCAACTGTTGCTGTCCAGGAATTGGTCGACATCTTTGAAAGCAGTTTTCTTTAACACCTTGTGGATCTCTTATCGGTTTTTCAATTTATGGCGTTAATATGTTTCATGATACAGAATAACGATTTTTTCTGTGGTACATGACTCATATTAATAAGGAATTTGAGACACAGAGACCATTGTCTTTGAATTGTCCAAGGTCTATAATTTGGTTTCTTAACTGATGTATTAAGCCACTCTTACACAGTCAAATTTTATCGATTTCGATAACCGTCATGATAAGTTCTTTTGGAATATACGGAAAAACAATCTGTATCAATAAATAATGTATGACGCAATGCGGTAAGATCTATTTACACGAAAGCATAAGACTTGAAGAATAATATATTTTTCTCTATTCTTGCAATATTCTCTAATTTTTGCACAACGTACTGAAAAACATTCGAGACAATTTTTCCTTCATTCTTCTAAAACATACACTGTTGAATAAGTAGGAAACGATATGGTAGCAAAGAATGCTGTTTGTTGGATATTAGTAAGTGATGATCTCTGAGGAGGAAACAGCTGTAATCTGTTCAGCAGTCTTCCTTGCTGCTCAGGGGTGGATCCAGCACAAAATCTGACCGTTGCAAAATTGCTCGGAAGAGGAGACGTGGTATAGAGAGACACTCAAAGTCAGGACCACGCCCATTATACAT
>JANTCA010015866.1:5131-23542 GCA_024741275.1 Chironex yamaguchii | reverse complement strand
GCCAGGCGAACATCTACCTTCTTCATGTATCCTAGGCCAGGCGAACATTTACCTTCTTCATGTATCCTAGGCCAGGCAAACATCTACCTTCTTCATGTATCTTAGGCCAGGCGAACATTTACCTTCTTCATGTATCCTAGGCCAGGCGAACATTTACCTTCTTCATGTATCCTAGGCCAGGCGAACATCTATTTCATGTAGGCTAGGCAAGGCGAACATATAGCTTCGAAATGTATACTTGGCAAGGAGAACATCTACCCTATAAATATATCAAGGGCAAAGCGAACATCTACTTTCTTAATGTATCCTTGGCAAGGATAACATCTACAATCTAAATGAATCCTTGGGCAGGCGAACAACTACCTTATAAATGTATCGTAGGCCAGGCGAGCATCTACTTCCTACATGAATCCTTGGCAAAACGAACATGTATTGTAGGAAAGGTCAACGTATGTCTTTGTGAATGTACTTTAGGTCAGGTTAACATCTAATTCACATGCATATTAAGCAAGACGAGCACGTATTTTCCTTCATGTAAGTCAAGCGATACAAATATCTAACTCCATGTATCTCAGGCAAGGCGAATCAATATTTTACTTAAAAAGAGTTACATAAGACGAACCTCCATGTCACCGTACGTACGGTTGGCGAGACGACCCTCTCTTCTACATTAATTACATTAATCGAAACGAATCTCTATTTTACTTTAAGTAAGCTAGTTAGGGAAAATATCTGTTTAACTTTAATTATGCTAGGTAAAAGTAATCTCTATTTTACTTTAATCACTCTAGGCATGACGAACATCAATTTTACCTCATTTATCTTCAGGGATACAAATGTCTATTTAATGTCATGTATTTAGCCAAGACGACTACCCTTTTAACTTGATGTATCTTAGACGAACAGCTATCTCAGTCAAATGTTACACTGAGTCCTGCAATTGTTTTTATTCTTGTTAATACCGTCTGGTTGCTGTAATTAACAAAAATGTAAACATCTTCAAAAGAAACTACAAACTATTACCAGCGATATCAAGAGTTGATGACTATGTCATACTGGGATGTAGAGAACACATATCTGGCTAATGACTTGATAAATAAGAGATACAGAGAATGATTACTATACAAACCGACGCTTACAAAGAAATCCAATCAAAATTAGATCTGTATATGCTGCTTGTTCAAAGGATTTACGCCTTGTGAATGATGTGGACATAAAGCCCGTTTGTAGTCACCGCGGGATCACATCACGAATATTTTAGTCACCTAACAGACACTCTTCCTTTTGAAACAACCAACAAATCTTTGAAGCTGCTTGAAAACTAGCCAAATATTTTTCGGGCTTATGAATATTTAATTTTGAATTTTAAACCAATAACCTATACGGGGGGACGTACCTTGAAAGTTTGACGACCATTATTTACGTAATTCGATCGTGGATGTCCTTGTTCAAACATCGTCTCGTTTTCCAAGAATAATGTTGCCCAAGGAATGTTCACGCGGAGAAAGCAGAAAAATATTCTCACACCCTTGTTCTTTAAAGGTAAGGAAGAAATAGAGTTGATGAGAACTGCCATTGTTCGTTCACTACAATCAAACTAACGTTTGGGTTTGACCTGTTTATGCTAGTTAAGGATTTGGATCCATATTCTTCTCCAATAAGGCAGTTTCTACACATTAGCATCGAGTGTTACAAATTACTCAAGAAGGAAACAAAAGGGCAAGAAAGGCACTATCTGATGTATGGAGAGCCATTCGGACAAACAGCTACTCATTAGCGGACAGCGACAACACAAGCAAAGCATTAGATTTTTCATAACATTGGTCACCGCGAGTAACAATCAGCTTCAATTTATGCTTCTGTCACTCTTATAAGAAAGCCACAGCAAGAAAGTGACAACTGAGCCTACTTTCATTTACACGTAAGGAATTTTCAGACAACAGGTAGAAAATAAAAATGCACGAGAAAATTAAATCAAAACTGATGGAGAAACATAATAATTTTTAAATAAGTCGAAATACAACAATAAACAGCAGAAACGAACCTGTTATAACAGTTTCAATCAGGACAGAAAAACAGAGACGTCAAAAAACAACGATGAAAAAAGCCACAGTAAACCTTCTACTCGTTATACAGTCTTGGATAACTTGTAGCGCTATTGCTTGGAATATGGATACATCAAAATCGTGTCTAACAACCATCGGCATCGAAAATACAACAGCAGATTTTATCATAGGAGGCCTTGTTCCTGTTCATTTTTACGATTCCGGACAGAAAAAATACCAATTTAATCTACAAGGAACCGCTTGGGTCGAAGCTATTTTATATTCTATCCAAGCTATAAATCAAAACACTAATTTGTTATGCAATTATACATTGGGATATAGGATCTTTGACACGTGTAACAATGTTCATCTCGCTACCGAAGCTATGTTACACTTTCTACTTGACTCTGATTATGATTATAGCCAGAAAGTGCACTATACCAATACCTCTGGATTGTGCTGCACTCCAAGAAATCCAAAACTCGTTGCTGTCGTGGGCGATGCCTCATCTGCAGTCACATCAAATATCGCTACACTTTTATCTGTTGATAAAATACCTGAAATCAGCTACTCTGCAACAAGTACTGCACTTGGTAACAAAAATATCTACCCGAGCTTTCTTCGTACAATTCCATCCGATCACTTTCAAACATCTTTGCTTCTCGATCTTTTGAAGTATTTTAACTGGTCTTACGTCGCCGTTTTGGCCTCGGATGACGAATATGGACGTGCTGGTGCAAATTCCCTTGTCCCTGAACTTGAAAAGAACGGGATTTGCCTATCGAAATTCAAAATTTTTAGCCCAGTGATCAAAGCAAGGGAAATCGAAAAAATTATTTCTGATCTTCATCGCGACCCACTTGTCAATGTTATCATATTATGGTGTGAGCGCCCAGCAGCTTATGCTTTGCTTGACTTTTCCCAGAAAGCGAAACTGTACGACAAAATATGGATAGCCACAGAAACTTGGGGAAATTATCCACATCTTCTTACTTATGACCAGAGGGTTATCTCAGGACTGATCGGAATTGCTCCTCATAATGGAGAGTCCAAAGAATTTCAAAATTACCTGGACACAATTAGTGTGTGCCAGAACCATAAGAACGTATGGCTATCTACAGTAGAGAAACATCACGTTAATTGTTCACAACTGAAGACTGCACCTGTTCCTATGAAATTAAACTTTTCAAAAATCTTACCGCAAAACAAAATTGGAAATGTAATTGATGCGGTGAATTCGATCGCTAGAGCTCTGGATGGTCTGATACGGATTGAAAAGGATATCAACTTAATTAGCCCACCCAAATTACTACAACAGTTGAAAAATGTGAACTTTGTCGGTTACAACGGATACAATGTAAGTTTTAATGAACATGGTGAATTGGGAGCAGGAGCATATTCGGTAATTAATGTTCAACATAAAGAAAATGGTAAGCCAGAGTTCGTGACAGTAGCAACATGGAATTTGCACGACAGGAAAATAATACTTAAGCCAGGTACCACATTTCACTGGCCAAACAACGCATCAAAGGCCCCTCAGTCCAAATGTGCCGAACCCTGCTCTCCCGGCGAGTATGCTCTTGTTAATCCCAGACGACAATGCTGCTGGAAATGCGTTCCATGCCCCGAGGGGTATGTGCAAGATAGGTTTGGTATTAACAAGTGCAAACCATGCGGGAAAGAAGAAATACCAAATCCAAAGAAAACGAGCTGCATTCTTCTCACACAACTATTGTTTGCCTTTGGATCAGCAGAGGGCATTGTTCTCACTATTTTTAGCAGTACTGGCATCATTATTTCACTTCTACTACTCGCCATATTGTTCATCGGTAGAAAGCGACCGGTTATAAAGTCATTTAATGTCAATTTATCGTACCTTCAAGTTACGTCCATATGCTTCCTCTATGCCACACCTTTATTACTAACTGGAAAAGTAACCACAGTCAAATGTATCTTAGTACAAGTGCTAGTTGGAGGATTGTCAACCATATCGACGTCTGTAAGTCTTACCAAGACAGAAAGGCTTCTGAGAATCTTTAAAGCACGCCATCGTTTATCAAAAAGAAGTATACGACTTCGAAACCGTGTACAATACGTTATTGTTCTTATGCTAACGCTAAATTACTTCATGCTATGTACTGTCTATTTTCTCATCAACCCACCCAAAGTTCGTTCCACTGTCGACAAGGAAGAAGCGTCTATCGAGTGGCATTGTACAGGCAATAACGTCATCAATGTGTTATCAAGTGTCTATATCCTCGCTATGGCAGTGCTGTGTGCAGCTTTCGCATTTCGGGCACGTAAACTACCATCGGATTATAACGAGGCCAAGACAGTCGCCCTGGCAATGTTTATATACTGCCTGTGCTGGCTATGTTACATATTGCTATACTTCAGTATCAAATTGACGTCACAACGCTCTATGTTACTGTCTATAGTTATCATATTGACAAATACAGATATCTTGTGCATTATGTACCTCCCGAAATTGTTAATTTTCTACAAAAATCCCAAGAAAGTCAATATTTTGTACTTTCATACCGAAAAAGGCCCGTCATTGACACCTAAATGTAAAAACAGTTACCCGGACTCTGAACTCACACCGACACAAAAATGGCAGAAAATGGTGGCTCGAGTTGCTATAGCGAATTCCTTTAAATCGAGAAAAATTCTGCCCTTAAATCCACTTGATACAAGCAGCAATAGCGCAACACAATCCGACTAACTTTTTAGTATTTGATTACATTGTAGTAATAGGTGTCGGGGCCACAGACATCTAGTGCTGGCTGTAACTACTCAATTTAGACTACAAAGGTATCAAGTGATGGAGTTGTAAAACAGTCACTTCAGCGAAGGATCACAAACTTACTTCTACATTAAATCGACGTAAGAGAATCCCAAACAAAGAACGGAGGTCTTAATCACAGTCAAATTATTCAAAGCACTTTACAAGTAACACATCCTGACAAAAAACGTATACTTTATGCAAATAATTATTTATACGAAAACGTAATGGACATAAGGATATCACGAGTCTCATTCGAGCTATCCTTATCAGAGTACTTACAATATCAGAGCACTTACAAGAGCTGTTCATGATATTTGAGGATCATATAAATATACCAGAATAAGAGAATCATAATCCGAGCAAAAGACATAACTGGAAGTAAACTTCGAAAGAAACTCGCTAGCTTGTTCGATATTTTTACTGGTATTTAGCCGTCTAGTAAGTGGCTAGATCGTCAAACAGTAATCCAAGAACATGGACGGATGACGTCTAAAACACAACGTCCGCAACATCAATACGAAAGAAACATAGATGAGCAGTGACACTATTAACGTCACGTAGTTGTGTACAAAGTTCGATAGAACTGTATATACGACTATGTATACGCCATGCAGACCAACTTCTAGAATGTTCTACGTTTCATAAGCATTCATGACATAGTATAAAGCAATCATAGAAATATTTTAGGTTAAACAGTTTTCGCATTTCCACTTTGGAATATAATAGCAGGCTTCAAGAAACCGACAGAACCAAAGAGAGGATTAGTATCTACTATCATGCCCAACTTAACTGTCACCGTCAATTCATTATGAAACAAACTTATGAGCAAAACATGAATAAGTGTGCACAGACAATGTTTACTGCTGACATGTCTGTAGGGCCGAATTGCGATAAGGTGATACGAGTTCATATTAATACAATGAACAAATATCCTAGATGACTGACTTGCTTAGCGTAGACATCAAAGTAGGAGCGGAAACTTTACTTTCAAATGGAAATTTTGCACATGCTATTTAGCTCTAAGGTAAATGGTATGATGGAATGACCTTGTAGTCTATTCCTTACAACTGTAAAATTTCATGTGTAAGAAATATCTCCCTCTTAATATTTATCTGTTTGCCGATTTCACTACAATAAATGCCGGACACCTCACAATTCCATTCTTAGATTGCTATCCTATACCGTGTTTGCACTGCACAAATCCGTTCGCGCAATGCAAAGCAACATGAAGAACCAGCAGTGGCAAATTTCAACATTCCATTTACGCAAAATTCTTAAAGTTACAAATGAAGTTCATGATTTAAATATTTTGAGACTTTGTACATCTGATGAGTCGAACCTACAAACCTTAAAGCGAAGAACGAACTAAATTTGGGATAAGAAAAAAAGGAATTGAATACGCGAGTTCACAAAGCATCAAACCGCGCAAGCAAACTTGCTTAGAGTATTTCATTTTACACCTTACGAAAACATTTTCTCTAGACCAATTTAAATAATATTGTTGCACAAGTATCACAAAATACAGAAACTTGTGTATCGTCTTTGCATGAGCACGTAAAAGAAATAATCTGTCTTGTTCGCCTGTGTACTGAAACCAACAGAAAATACCTCGAGTAAGTTACCTCATAACAAGAATCTGTCATCTTTGAAAGCATGACAATTCCTTCTTTAAATCGGGCTACTCACCAATGAAATAAAACGAATAGTCTTACCTCCAAATGCCTATAATCGAGTGCAATAGTATTAGTAACAGACCAATAAATCGTTTAACAACTTTTGAGGCAAATTTTTTAGTGTCAGTGTGATGCCTGAAAGAGAGGCAGCACAACGTAACCGTATACATTAAGCCCGAACTTCCATTTATGCACAGAAATTATACTTTTTTATTTTCAGGATTGTACAATGCTGCTTCCCTCTTATCATGCATGCTTTAACATGAACTTGGTTACTAGTCAACAGGCCCTTGGCACTGATTGCCAAACGCGTCGTTTACCACAACCCTATCTCCACTGAGAACTAGCAAGAGTTTAATAACTACAAAGAGTATAAATGGTACGGACTGTCTCCTTCAAGTAACTTTCAGTTATCTTAGTACCTTTACTGAACCTCGTTAAGAACTCGAATCGCATTAGCGGTTGTTTTGGGGAAAGACAGCTGTTTGACTAATGATCGTACAAAAGAGCTACTTACAGTACAAAAATTGCAATACCAATTAAACTTGCCGAAGCATCACATAGCGGTCATAGCAAATTTTGTCACTATGTAAATTTAATTTGAAAACAAGAAAGGAGCAGTGATCATTACTTATTCAAGCTGCAATAATTTGTCATCTTTGGAATTACAGCTATTACAATACTTATTTGTCTTTGCACTAATACACTAGTGCACATATACGATACTGAAGTAGATAGAGTGACCTTGAGTGAGAAACGAATCCAGTGGTCACAATCACATCTTCACTTCAGTCTCTCATATATAATATCTCAACCAACTGCAAATTTTTTCAAGGCTATCTACACAGACGTGTATTTGATCTGCTAATGATAAGGGTATAATACAGGAGAACATTTTTGCTGAAAAAATTGTCCCATAAAAGGGGCTTTGAAAACCTACCATGTCCCAGAATAACAAGGCCTAGGCTACGGTCTATATACGTAAAATATCAGTATATGTGCTTTAAAAAACGTCAACTTTTTTGCCGACTTTAACTTTAATGGAATCATTTGCAAACTCTAAGAAACTTTGGACGACAAACAACAGCATTCACAAGAGTTTTGGTAGATTCAGAGGGAAACTCTAGCGTCACGTGTTAAGACACGTGTCGGGGTACAAGTAGCAATAACTATTTTCGCGCTTGCATCTCAATCAGATTTGTCTTATTAGTCCAATTAAAGTGGATTTATTGTCTGGCCTCGATTTGTATTGCTGGAGAGTAGAAAGGTTGACAAACATTTACGGAATGATCACGCCATGATTTATCTACTTAATGAGCAAATCTGTTAGCCACCTACAATAAAAAACCTACTTGATCTGCTGTATGGCAAATTAGGTAAGTGTTACTATAAAAACTTATCATAAGTATAGTGTACGCTGTGCTAATGGATTTTCGAATCACTTGTTGGCTCTGAAAACGTGAGTTATATGCTCAACATTGCTTCCACGTGATGGGACACTCGAATCCAAATATTATGCTTTCTCAAAACTGCTACCTTATAGAGACAAATCCTCTGAACATGTGAAAAGTTGAAAACTAAATGGCGAAAATGTCTGGCCAGTACTACGTGACAACGAACAAGTGAAAATTAAGATACAATAGATCAGTTGAGTCCTCTGTCTAAGAGCACAGGCACAATGAACCTATACGACTAATGATGGGAAGATTACTCAAATATTGAAGGTTTCTACGTAAATGGCTAATAACAGTTGACATGAAACTACTACCTATGACCATGTTAGTCCTATTATCTCCATTCAAGACGCTCTTTCTTTGCAATAGAGGTAAAATGATATTAAGACTAACATCGCGGAGAATATTTTTAACGGCAGACTGGACATTTCCCGAATAAAAACTACATTATGATAACCTGACACCACTTGTGTGCTAGGTTTCAGTAAACACAAACTCATAACAGTTAGCTAACTGATGAACCAATGTATTACGGCATATGAGGTACGATGTAGAGTGCATTGCCATGTGCACGTTTGAAACTCAATGAAAATTTGCCAACGGACAAATATGGCAACAATCAATTCACCTTAATTTTTTGCCTAAAGTAAGAGCTTTGTAACGTCTCACAAAAACATAACATAGGGTTAATGTTTTTGTACGACAAGGCTCAATCTGCAGCCGACGGGTGAGCGTTGTCACCATCAAAAGCAGAAAACAGCAACACTGAGAGCAAAACAAAAGGCGTTCATGCAACATTTGGCGTCTTGAGTTCCTTTTTCAGCTGCTTCAAATTAATAATAATCAATTTTTTCAAAAACACACGGGTGGATTTTATTCCTCAGAACGATATACCTACAAAACTGACTATACCAGCACTATCTGCCAATGACAGCCTAGCAGCTAGTTAGTCGCTGATCCCAAATAAACAACGAGGTACGTCATATTGTAAAGAGACTTCTAAAAAGAATGCCTTAGAACATGAATCGGATACAATTATCAATTCAATGCGCTAAAAACAGCTGGTTACTACAACAAGCGAATAAGCTCCACGAGGAGAACACATAATGTTTTAGAAATACAGTCCGGTGAATACGTTGACCCTACACCTTATAGCATAACTAGTACAAGCTTGGATAATATCACAGCATTACCACATGAAAACCATTAGCATAAAGACGAAAGGCAGTTCAATCATATTTCACTCTTTATTGTGTGTTTTCAAAAAATTGGCAGGCTCGTTCCCAAATCTCTAATGCTACACTGCAGCAAAAATCAGTATAAAGGATAAAATTAAGGCTTCACTTCGCTTAATAATGGATTTAAAGCCTGCTTTTAAAGTTACTAACTTCCCTTAAAACTTCGTCTGTCAAACGTTTCAAATTTTAAAAAGAAATTTGCTTGATTTTCTTTGTCCGCTTTATAGGATGACTATTTTACTTACAGTGATAGTCAAGTTAATTTTAATCAAACGACAAGGAAAACGAAGAACTTGCTTAATAACGTCCCAGCGCCGTGCCATATTTCAAACAAGAACTTCAAAGAATAATGTACGTTTGGACTGACACGATGATAAGAAGCACGCTCTGGTCACAGCAGCCTACTTCTAAAAGTAAGCTATTAAGGCAATCATGATCAAAAAAACACATGTATCTCATTCCTCGACCGTGCCAATATAAATTACAAACCCAATCCCAACGATAATGACGTCACAAAACTACACTTTTCGGTAAGACTTATTATCATGAAGTAATCCTATAAAGCAACTGAAATAACATAATAAGTCTTTAAATAACATTTTAAATTAGACGTTAAACCTTGAAGCAGAAAAGAAAAACTTTCCTCAAACGTTCCACTTAAGGCCGGTTTCCATTTCAGCGAACACTTGAGCGAATTCGTCAGCGAAAAGAAGCAAATTCGCCCCCGGAAAGAACAAAAGGCATTCTAATCGCTGACGAATTCGCTGAAAAATTCCCTTAAGTGGAAACCTTTACAGGAGATAAATGTTTTAGCATATCAGCAAAAGCTAGAAGCATCCAGAGAGCACAACCCTCAGCCAACCCAAGGGGGTCAAAGGGGATTGCCCGCTTTTAAATATTCAAATGACCTGCACCGATAGGCGTCATGGTTTCTTTACTCCTTGCTAGCTGTGGTTTAATGAAGATATCATTACCAAATATGGTAACTGGGTTATCCCCACGAAGGCTTCCGCACTAGCCATAGCTTTATGAAGGTATCGTCACCGAAAAAGTGATCCAGAATCCAGGATTTGATCCGGATCAGCCCCAAACTTTAATCACTTGTTCCTTACCCCCAGGTCGGACACTTCCTGAAATTTTGTTAAAATACGTTTTTGAGTTATCTTACTAACGAACAGACAGACAAACAGACAAACATACAAACCCTGCCAAAAACATAACCTGGAGGAGGTAATGAATGGCTTGCTGCAAAGGCGTAAAATCTTGACTAATTCATAGTTATCTGGCAACATTTGACCTCCACCTTATTTTGGTTATTTTTTATCCTACCAGTAAAATTTTTTCACTGAACCTTCTGCAATTTCCCAACCTTTCGATGGTCACCACTTTACGAAATATTGCAAAGGTATAACCAGTGTATACGACAGGCCGTCGATAAAAAACGCAAACAAGTCCCGTATTGAATGTACGTCACAGACCACTGTTTTGAATTTAAAGCGATTTAATACCTACCACATATTCCATTCGATAACGTTTGATAGCACGGGATGTAAAAATTACAGACAGTAAAACTTAGTTCCGTCTCACGATGAAAAAATCAATAAAAAATAATGGGAAGAAGTGCGTCTGCTTTGATGTTAAGAATTCTAGTGTTCTTCGTTTGCTTCAAACAATCAATATTGTTTTGCCTTTAGTCCGGCTACGACGCGATCTATGTTAATTACCAAAAATTAAGACAACAAATCGGAAGAATTACCGATATAGAAGTACCAGTTCTCTGCGGATCATTCATATTATCATCCAAACAATATTTTTAATAATGTTACATCGCTGTGAGAAGGACAACTATCACCCAGCAACTAGGAGGACACGTGTGAAAGATTGAGTGACTGAACAATTTTTGTTTTTTGTTGCTTTTAAAACCAAACAGATCAATATGGATTGTCTCTAACTGGCATCATGATTTATAAGCTTAAATCCAAGCGGGCAGCCAGAGTGAACTTCGAGTTAACCTAATTAAACAGTATACATGAGCACTTCAAGCACATAGATGACACAGATGGAAGGGCGGCCCAAGCTACTGAACAACCTCATCCTATCGTCAAAGAAGCCGAAAGGCCCTAATAAACAAGTAATGAAACGACGTTATAAAAATACCCTTCGGCCAGGATAGGATAAAGAACTCTTTTTAGGGCCTCCCTAATGAGCCTTTTCCTGCAAATCAATGCTTCTAAAAACCTACCAAAATTCTACAAGTATTCTCCGAGCAAGCGACCTTCAGAACTCATAAAAATTAAATCAGTACCCGTGTACAGCTAATATGTATTCTCCGAGCAAGTGGCCCTTAAAATCGGTAAACACCAAATACGTACTGTCCGGAAAGCGCCCCTTAGAAACCGTGAACATCCAATAAGCATGCTCCCTCTAAACGCATTTCTTGAGAGTATAATCATCCAAGTATCAATAAATGACATGCCTTGTGGTATTGTCAAGTTCTGTCGTGTCCCCCTTAAACATACAGTTCAAATACGTAATACTCTATAAACAGCTTTTTGTTGTGCCTAATTAGCACTGATGTTGACAACTGCCCACTACTAAAATTTAACTTGCAATAAAACACCACTAAGTATCTACTCTTAATTCTTCTTCCATAAATTGGCTCAAGGAACAACTATTTCATGAGTTTCCTATGCTTGTTAAGGAATCAGAGGGGATGTTGTATGAATAAAATTTACACTAACAACTGGAAAACACACCACTATAAGTGGATATTGTATGATTCAACAAAATGTTTACTATTTGTGAGGGGAATGGTGCAGCATGATTATACTGAAATTATATCCAGTACTATTTAAACAATATTACAGACTACAATATTTTACGATTGAGATAGGAAAAGAGTATAAAAGAACTAGGGCTTTCCTACATCCAAGTTGACGATACATTTTGGTACGTTTCAGTACTTAAATCGGCTTGACTATCACTTTCACGGCCGATGAATGACTACTGCGTCCAATGGCAAAAGCGGCTGAATTCTGAGGATGCAATAACTTGACACGATTCGGTAACGTATTTAGCAAACACAAGTAGTCTCTCTATTGGTCAAAAGACAGTTAACCAGCCGATAACAATGCCCCTTCGGACAGTCTCGACAGCATAACACTTAATGCATTGTCGACACACAGTATGGCAGAGACAAAAATAGTGCTTCCTTAGAAATGAGCACGTGACTGAGAAAAGAGATGAAACATCACTTCTCTTGCGGTACAAATACACGCTGAGGTCAGCTGACTTCTGCAGTCAGCACCTTAGTTTAAACCCTACAGTGTTGTCTTACAGGCAACGTCCAATCGTCCTTTTTCTTGCGCAATGCTAACCAATAAATGAGGACGCACGGACGCATTGTTTAAACTTCTCCTATGTCTTGAATAGGTTAATTGGCATCATTGCTGTGGCTCCTGATTGAAAACGAGGCTGTCGCAAACTTTCCTTGATCTCTGCTGTGCCATGCAGCACTTGGCCTACCAATCAGTTCTAAAAACAACGATTTCTTCTTGACTATTCATCTCACAAGGCCGACCAATTGTACAAAAAAATGATAATCTGAAAAGGTAAGCTTTAAAACTCCTTTCAACAAGAGGCTAATATTACAGGGCACCTGTAAACAAGTTGCTCATAACAATACACAAAAATTTAGTAGAACTAAACTTAACTACGACAACCACTTTAAATCTCTTTCGACTGAAAAATTGACGCCTTTCCTACTCAACTATATAACTAAAAAACAAATGTGGAAATAGTCTTGGTCATTCAAGTCTGATCGCCCTCATGTAATGAAGTTTTTACAAGGCATCCACTCCTTATATACTGTACTACTTTTGTACAGAGACAGATAGGGTGGTATTGTTTGTTAATCTAAAGTAAAGTTATAACCATAAACAAATGAGCTTCGAAACAGGGTCTCTCGCTCGCAAACCTAACGATACACATCTGACTAGCACAAAAACAACCCCGATTTTTCAGCAGGTGTCATTGTTAAGATGGCAAAACTGATGACGAATATTCCATTAAAACATTATGTTTGCACACACACAATTTGACATCCTTATCTGAAATTCTAACAAAGTACTTAGCTTCCTTCAAGTACTCTTCTAAAATCATCGGTTCCTGCCATTCACACATAAACAAATATTTACAAATTGAAGGATTCCATTAAATCTCACGACTGACCTTGACTGAGTCCTGGCAAACTTGCAAAAGAAAAATCAAGTCCACTCAGTCAAGAGATTCCTTGAACCACACTTGTCTCTACCGAGGAAAACTGTAACACGCCAACAACAGGGTTCTTAACTACCGTAAATGTTTATTAATTGAGCCCTTTCCTGACCCATACAAAACTAGAGACGCTTGAAAAAGGTAAACTTCCTCCAGGTCCAGGTCACTCACCCAACAAAAAATCACATATGGTACAGCAGCTTACTTACCTAGAAGCTCCGTGCCCTAACAAGCCGTTTGTTTATACCTGAAGCGCGAAATATCTACTTTCACCACACCAAATTCTATTTGGATTCCTTCACCCTGAAAACATACCCTTAGACACCAAGATGGATCTTATGGTTATAATGATTATAACTGGAATTTTTTTAAGTGGCGATTTTGGATCTGCCTCAGTATGACCAACAGTGACAGTTTGTAACCTGAAATGCCCAATGTCGAAATGGTTATACATAATTATTATTGCACTATTCCAACATTTTTCCGCCACAACATACCTCTAGTAGAAACAAACTTTTGCACAACAAGCTAATTATATGTCACCTTAACATAAATTATTTTAAATAACAGTTTGAAGACGGACTATACTAGTTACTTATAGCCATCAACCAAAGAAACCTTGAGGTGGCTTAGGAAATAAAAAAGATGTTGTTTTACTTTGTTCTAACAGCTAACTAACCTTACTTGCAAGACACATTAAATTATGAGCTAATGGCATGTCAAATTGTCTCATTTAATTTGCAAGCAATTTAAAAGCAACCAACAAACAACTGTACGTTCCACACACCATTTTCACAAACACAAAGCCTCAAGTGCTCACTCCAATGGTGAAAACTAAATCACTTGTATTTAAATATCACAACCAACTTTGTTGACTCACCCTCCATGAACTCCGCTGTTCCATCCAATGGATCTACCCAAACCACCAACTATTTCAAAAGGAATAAAAAATTTGTTTCAATCACAACATAAACAGCATTGTCTGCAGCAAAAATTTAAGCCATGTAATACATAAATGCTTAACAGTAACTAGTGCACACATGCATCCTCCTTGAGTCAAGTCACCTTTAGGATGCATAGTAATCACTACCTTTTTAAAATGTTGGTAGAACAGTGCAAGAGCACATAAATGGAATTGAGATATTATTGCTCTAACACTTCAAGAATAATTTTTTGTAGATGAAGAAGAATCACCAGATGAGTTAATTGCAAAGAAGACAGTACTGCGACACTCTCTACACACTGTCCAAAACAATAAATGAAAGAAAATGTGAAAATTGTCCTTGCCAACAAAAAGCCATACAATGCTGAAAAATGATTGCACTACTTTAAGCACTGATTGTCATTTATAAACATTTATAAAATGAAACAAAACATACAGTACCCTCGACTAATACCGACACTCTAAACTATCAAAACAACTGGCAGAAGACAGTGCAGAAATAGTGCAAATTGCTGTCACTATCACTTTCTTACTCTCCGTTATGCCCACTAGCATATGGGAGACATTAAGGGATCCCCATCGCTGCATTTCATTGGCAAACGTCCTCAACATTCCCCACCTGTAGTCGTGGTCCTTCACCTTCGGGTACACCATCCAATGTCATGTATTAGATCATCCTTGCTTCCCGTCCATCTGATCCTCGATGTAGCGATATCTTTGGGATCCAGCCATTTCTATTTGGGATGAAGTATCCAATCCATCAATGCCATCGCCTAATTCTCAAAAGCATATGCACTTCTGACTGCACTCATCTATTAAATATATATATTTACAATGCCTCGCCGCCAGTAGATGCACTGTATTCTTCTCATGTTCATTATGTGAATGGTTGGCAGCTTTTCTGAATTGCCCTCTGTGAGCCTCAAGCTTTCTCAATCATACAGTAGAGTGGATAGCACACAGATCCTGTAGCTTGTTGGCTTAGTTTGTGTACTAAACTTGCCGGATTAACATACGTTGTTGAGAATTCTAAAAGCATTCTTCCTTTTCTTTTAGATGTCTTCCTCAACTCCTTTGTTATTTCTCAAAATATTATGTGAACTGCTCAGTAATGGGAATGCCTTTACCATCCAACCTGACTGGCATACATCTGGCAATATTAAGCATCACAACCCCTGTCTTTTTGCAGCTTATGTTTCAACCCAACTGGTTACCTACTCATCTTAATATGTCTTTCTTCTTTTGCATATACCCATGAGACTGAGAGAAAGGTTGGTCAGTTTCAGATATTTTCATACAATTGAACTCCAGTTATCAGAACACTAGTTTATTCAAACAATTTATTTTGCTACCTTCAACGTCTCTTAAGAAACTCTCATAGTTTGCCCTGACTTATCCAAACTTCAGTTATCCAAATTCCTTGATTATTTATATTCACTTTTCAGTCCTATCGCCAAAAACCCTAACTTATTGGAATTTCTTTTTCCATTTTTGTTAAAGACAAACAAATGATAAAAACTTAATATTAATACACTTTATCTTCATAGAAATTTACAGCTTCTCTTAAAGGTGCTCAAATTCATCAATGAAGTCCCCTCTGTTAATTGTTTGATTAAAGACTTGCAAAGAATTGTGAAAGCTGTCTCAAAATCCGATTAAAGTATTCTGCAAGAAAGTACACATTGCTCTACGAAAATTTTAACAAAGTTTGAAACAGCATTAATGGGATTATAGGTTATGGAGAACTATTTAGAAAATTGTAATTTTTCTCCTTTTTTCTGCTAAACTTCATTATTTGAAACCCCATTGAACTACCTCAGACCTTGGAGGGCTCACTTAACTTAGGTTCGACTGTGTAAAATGTTATTTCAATTCATTGGAAATGTTAAAAAGCATATAAATGTATATGTATATATATCTGCATATACATACAATAAATATTGCATCTGTAGCATTACACATAAGGAGATAAATGACATTACCCCAGTATAAGGTTCACATGGTTGGCATATTCAAATCCAAGAAAAAAATGGCAGTCCAAGTTAAAAAAGTAAGGGAAATAATGTACACAGTGAAACACATCACACACTCAAACACACATATTCATACACAAATGTTACCATAAACAATCATTGCTACGTCTGCACTTTAATCATTTGGACTGAATCAACTACTTAGCTGGTAGATACAAAGTCACAGCATTTACTAGCAAAAGTATGGCTCACATCATTAACTTGCAAATTCTGATAATCCTGTGGGCATTCATGTTTTAACACATCCTTATCTTCAGCTAGGACCAGCAAGCTTTTATCCCCTATATCCTCACATCCTTCCTATGGTTAAAATAACATATACAAAGACAAATGATGAGACAGTGGGCACACTCAGCAGGAAACAGTTTAGAAGCTTCAAGCCAGAAGCTATTTAAATAGAAGAAACTTTATCAGTTAATCTATTCTCTGTAGTACTTCTTCCATTGCAGGCATTATTTATGTCAGCAGTGCACTATCATCCACGAGACTTTTGAGGGCAATTTAAACTTCTCCAAAAATTAGCCCCTCTCAAGATTGCTTCCATCCCCAGTACAAATCAGATAACTGAGGTAGTGTATCCTATGGCTATCCCTACGTCAAACCTCTGCCAGTAAGTAGAAAATGTGGCTGTTGTAAAACACACTGAAAAGAGTATTAATAACACATCAATATTTGATTGATATCAGGCAGTATCCAGAACACCTACATAGCATATCTGATCAATTCATGTGGAACTGAGACCAATGGTGCTGGCTTAAGCCAGACAACAATTAAGTAATCTTTCTCTTTTTAAGCTTTTTGAATAGCCTCTAGTGTCATTATTGCATGTTCCATACAACCAGACACACCTGGGATGTCTGCTTGTTGGACTGTTTTTTGATGTTACCGTTTGTCAGTAAAAATGTCATCTTTCTGTTATACCACGGAAAATCTTGCTGCCATTGTTAAAAAGAGAATGGGTTTAAACTGCCCTAGTTTAAATTTTCTTTAATAAAAATGTACACACCTTCTTCTTTAGCCCAATGCCTAGGAACCAATTCTTTAAACACAATGTAAGAGCTTAGATAAAAATTTCAAAATACCTAATTCAAGTCTCAAAGAAAGACTCATAAGTGTTTCAAAATAGAAAGATTTAAGACATAAAACAAGTTTCTTAAACGGCAACTCTTAAATGTATAAAGCGTGCTTTTTAGAACCTGGAGAAAGTAGTTGGTACTAGTAAGGTCTTCTCTTTATCTTTAGGCACAATATGTTTCCAAAAGGTACAAAAATGATTATTATGTTTGTAGGAGGTCATAGAAAACTAAGCATGGTGCCTGGAATAATCAAAACACAAGTGGGAAAACTAAAATTTACCCATCTACTACATACATGATTAATTACCCAACCATTATTTTCAATCACAATGCACCTATAAGTACCTCTAAAGACACAAATTTAAAGTGGACTCACACTTTGTTACTATTCTGACATTCATTGTTTTGTCACATGCAATAAACTTATAAGAATCCTGTGTCATCATCATGTGTCCCTGTCTCCAGTTAAGCTAGATTGCGAAGATGAGAAATTACAGCAGCCTCCGACTGGTATGAGAAAAAGCAATCAGAGAATCCTGTGTGCCTAGATCTTAACAATTTAAGACCATGCCTCATTGAAAGACAAGAGACCCCTCCAAAAACGCCTTCACAAGAACTTATAAAATCTGTATCACTGAAGCATTAAATCTTAACTCTCAACATTCAATGGTTTTGAGACTAACAATGATTGGGTATACCTGTCGTATGACATTAAACTGCATCACTGAGGTTTAAGAAGGGGGACAAAGACAATTATGAGAATTATGTCTAAGAACCATTTATTACATGAGAAGCAAAAAAACCAAAAAAACTTTAAGCATTACAATCAAGACTTAATATAAAGGACTATCCCTTTTTACCTCTTCTCCCAATATGGTAAGTCCAG